>JAZAYU010000086.1:1401124-1576139 GCA_038501625.1 Corbicula japonica
ATAGTTATATCACAAGATAGGCAATTAGATGCGCTTCAAAGTGATGTCACATATTACGAGAACAACAAAGTTGTCATAGAATAAAAAGCCGAAATCAGTCGTCGCTCTCGCTTCAATTTTGAAATAGCCAATAAGGTCATTTATTTGTATCATTTACCGGGTCAAACGGAATAGCGACAAAAAAGCAATAGATGAAAAGTGAACTTTGAAAGCCACCGAACACGACAAATATGAAAATACTGCAGGCTCGGTTTGATTGAGCCTGTTCATGGGCAGTAATGGGAATGCTTATTACTGCCCACGCCGCCTAGCCCCAAGCAATCATTTAATCAATCAACAATCCTTTTCATTATATAATCCAAGTATACCAGTCTATACCTTACAATATGTATACCAATTGGAAACTAAATAACACACACCTTTTCGTTGCTTAACTGGTCGCCATCTTGCGGACTACCACTATTTGGTACAGGGCAGCTGTTACATGACAGTGTAGATGTTTGTTCCATAAATTATAAAGAGGCTTGTACACTAATATTTGGTGTTTCGCCATCTGCGTGCGTGTTTTGACATAGCAAATCTGTAATAAACTGATTCAAATAGTCAAATAATATGTATTCTTTGAAACGTACCAGGTGACTCTCAATTAAAGGAAAGAAAAAAGTGTAGATGCGCGTATTCTTCATCTGTCATCTTTATTTCACTATTTTTAGCATCATCAACATATTCCAAAAGGTTACATATCAGGTAAATACCGGCTAATGGACACAATGGGTATTGAAGAAACAGAAGGCAAAGGATTTTGTATTCAAGATATTATTTACTTGATGCAAGGAAACATACCAGCTAATTATAAGGTAAATAAGTTCGCATGGCGTTTATATCAAAGTAGCAGCACCATTATCATGTTTTGGGGATAATATTGACGTATTCCTTTAATCTGATATTGATACATATATTATTATATTATTTTCAATTCACATGCTTAGTCCAACCGAACCAGCGATAGTTTATTTTTATGCAATATGACATAGTATGATGAGTTTTTAACATATGCAATATGCATAACAGGAATTACCACATCTAGAAACATCAGCATCCCCACACAGCGCAGCTAAGAAGAGTAAGTTTCCTTCATATTTTAAAACAGGAAATTACTTTTTTCAATAAAAATTGACACTATAATCATTAAAATAACAACAAATTATATGATTATCAATTTTCTTACCTAACGAAAATGATGTCAAATTTTAAGAAATGTAATTATTTAAATAATAGCTATACCATTGACAATAAATAACAGTTACTTTTTCCCATGTAAAATATATTTTTATTAATCAGTGGATACATATTGGACTAGTTATTATTGGGCCAATGGTAGTCATAATTGCCGGATGCCTGAAGCCAATGTCTTAATATGATTGTTTGAGGGCAAATAAAAATCATGCCAATATTCAATCAACTGATTACTGGCAATTTTATTGATTAATAAAATACCCATAGCTCTGGGAAGATTAGGTGTCAACTCTGATTTAAATGTCTGGCAATCTTCATTCAGCCTATAGTAGTGACCTGGCCGGTACATTAAATAACCTACCAAAGAGATGCATATATGCAGGTTTTTTGTTTTGAGTACAAAAACAAGATATTCCTACACACTGTTGCAGTCAACTCTCTTGTTCATCCAATCTTAATATAGTTTTATATCCAAATGAGTTTACATCCTCACACGTTCTGTATAATAATTTAATAATAAAATGGCGCACAAAGAAACTCTTAATAGAATTATAAGAATATGATAAATTAGTTACGATTTTTTTCAATCCTGTTAAACACTTCTGCACAAACTTCGAATCAGACAATATAAGAGACATACAATCAGTATTCACAATATGTCAATTTATTCCAAAGTTGTACCATCATTTAAAATGCAGTGCACCTATTTAAATATTTAATGTTAACATGTGTCGTTTTTAGCATAATATGACAGAAAGAGTTTTTATTTAATCATTTTAAAACAATTTTTACAGTTGCCCTGAAATTTATTGTAAAATTCTTTAAAAATTAATTTAAGTTTGGTTAATTTGAAAACAATTGGGAGGCAGCTTACATTTAAAGCAGCATCTTTAAAGATGAAGCTTGTAAACATAATATATTAACTGCTCAAACCCTATGTTATCTTAATATATTTTTGCAAAATACAAAACGCATCTATTGTGTTCAAACCTTTCAAATAATGTGGTTTACATATTCTGCCTATGAACATTTATTCATTCTTGTGTTTTTTTTTCAACTGTGAAATATTATTAGTTAATGTGGAGAGTTTATGGTTTATGCTTTCAAAAAAACATTTTACCCATTTAGTCCCGGAAAGTACACCTTTCATATTATCATGATGTGTAATCCTATTAAACTGAACTAAAATGTCTTTCATTAAAATTGTGATAAGTTTCAAAGAGGATTAGCGAGAGCATTTTTGCACTTTGATCCAAAGGTCCACTGAAAATTATATCACGTGTTTTACGCTATTTGCTTATTTGTTTAAAGTTAATTGATATTATATTCAATATGTTATTAGATGTATTATTAGAGTTGTGTAACGTCGTTTCTTTTGTATGGTTTCGAAAGAAAACACAGACATTGATGTTTATATTCACATTTTATACTAAGTGTTTTTTACTTATAGTTTCAACCCGGCCGACCCATAAAACCGCAAGATCAGGGTTTCGTTGCACAACCAACGTTAAAGGACAAGCCGCAGTGCGTCGTCATAGTTCAAGATTCAAATGTGTTAGATCTTGAAGCAGTCTCAGACGATGCTAAAAGGAAGTTACTCGAACTTCAGGGTTATGTAAGGAAAAACGGTAGGTCATGTTTTCCTTTTCACACAAAGTCACAAAAGCCGTTAAAATATGGCCTACACTTGTGAAACACAACTCGTAATTTACCTCTAAGTTTATATATTCATCACAAACGATGATTGCACAGGGCACGGCCAATTTTGAAATTACCTGGTAGCCCTATAAGATACATGTACCAGAATTTGTGTCTGGAATTTCAGACTTTCTTTCAGTGTTTTGTTGACTTTAACGCCGACTCTTTGCTTATATTTGGACGATAACGATACAGAGTAAGCACATGATTATCTCATTTTTCCCATACTATTCCACAGCACGACTCCTTATTACGAAAATAAAAGGCTATATTACGTTTTCTACGTTATTCTTTAAAACTATCTGTAGTTTCAAACAGAAAGGTTAATAAAATGGTACCTTACAGCGCTCTGCATGCCCCGTGATTAACCCATCTACATTTTATCATTATGCTCACCACTTTGGTTCCACGACGGCGGCACGGGGTTCAGAGTTCATTAAGGTTTATACGGAAATCTTGTACAAGAACCTAGAATCTAAATCTGTTTCCTTTATCTCTTTCATCGTGTTCTTGCTGATTTGACTCCAGGTGCTCTGATATCGGTTAGATCATTGAATATCCGACAATGCTATTAACATTTTATGTTGTATGTTTGTGTACTTTTGCATGCAACATTGTGGAAAGGTGAAATATGCATATCAGGAATCGCCACATTCAGAAAAAACAGCATCCCCACACAGTCAAGAAGAAGAGAGGGGGGGGGGGGAGAGCATGGTTAATAAAATGATCAGTTTCAAAAAAGACACCACTAACAAAAAACAAAAATGAGAACCCGAGGGGTTACCGCCTTGGAACGGTCAGTGGCAAATCAAATTGCCACTGGGGGTTTAAACCAGGTTCTAGGGTGCACCAACCTCACACTTGCCCCAACAGGTTCTCATATCAACAAACAAGTACAAGTTGTCTTGGTGAAAAAACTCCAACCCACTTATCGGCTTAACAATGTTGCATGCAAAAGCACACAAACATATAAAACATAAGAAGCTAAGAGCATTGCAAAGCCGAAGGGGCGGGTACTCAATGATCTTACCGAGACCAGAGCTCCTTGAGTAAAATCAGCAAGAACACGATGACAGGGATAAAAGAAACAAATCGAGCTTCGAGGTTCTTTTAAGAAAAGATTTCCCCATAAACGGTAGTCAGAACAGGCTCAATCAAACCGAGCCTGCAATATTTTCATATTTGTCGTGTTCGATGGTCTTCAAAGTTCCCTTTTCATCCATTTTATAAACTCTTAAACCCCTGCCACCGTCGTGCAACCAAAGAGGTAAGCATAATGATCAACTGTAGAAGGGTTAATCACCAGGCCTGCAGAGCGCTGTAAAATATCATGTTGGTAACCTTTCTTTTTAAATTTACAGATGGTTTTTACGAATAACCGGGAGAAATTAACACTGCCTTTTATCTTTTTAAGTTTATAAATTAAATCAACATAAAAACAGGCTGTGAAATACCTTGTTGCAAAAGTGTTTTTTAACTGCACTTGTATTTATGAATTAGATCTGGGTATCGGCGATAAAACTTGCAAAAGGTTTTCCTTAATTTGTGATACCGATAACCTTGTTTAAAAAGTTTTTCTGTAATGCAAAGATTACGTTCATTGAAAACATTAACTTCGTTGCAAGCTCTTGAAAAGCGAACAAGCTGTGAGATATAAACCACATAAGATGTTGCACGGGGAACATCGCCGTCTAAAAACGGAAAATTTACTATATTAAAATTAAAATAATCTCTTTATCATAAATTTTAGTAGTGACATAACCATTTTCAATGGACAGATTTAGATCGAGAAAGTTTGCTTGCTTTTCTGAAGTGTTCGCTTTATTAAGTTGTAGTTCTTTAGGATAAATCTTATTAACCAGTAATGGATAATGGTTATTGTCTATATTTAATAAATCATCAAGGTACCTCAAGGTGTTGTTAAAAGCTGTAATTATATCATCTTGATATTCAGTAGAAAGAGATAATATAAAGTCTCTTTCATAACAGTATAAAAACATATCAGCAACAAGGGGTGCACAATTAGTACCCATAGGGATGCCTATTACTTGTTTATAAATAGAGGTACCGATTCTAACATAAATATTATCCAGTAAGAAAGTTAGCGACTCTATAAGGTCTTGACAAGTCCATATGGTATAATTATCATAAGAACTATCTGTAAAAATGCCCTATGTTTATTACAAGCGATGAAGGTTTTATTTTCTCTAGCAAACGTTTTTTTGCAATGAGACTGGTTAGCTTGTCTTTTATTAAATTATGATAGAGCGAAGTGTATAATGTTGAGAAATCATAAGTAGACAAACAGAATGCCCGAAAATTGTTTTATTTAAGCTTTTTCAAAACGTCATTTGAATTTTTAATCGACCAAAATAAGTTTTTGCCAGAAGTTTCAAAAACCTTATCACAATACCTAATTACATGTTCTTTTATAGCTGTAAGAGTTAAGTGGCTTGACTGACTGTTCCAATGCGGTAACCCCTCGGGTTCACATGTTATAAATTGTAAAGTGCTACCTTAAAATTAAAGTTTAAAAATTACAACAGTTACTGTATGTTTCTTACAGATTTTAAAGTATTTTAACCAGATTTATCGATATTCAGCTTTGCAGATTTCAGAACATCGGCCAGTATCTCATCATGAAATCTTTTCTAAGTCAGGAAGATGATTTTCTAAATATTGTGCAAGATTCAGGTTAAACTTACGTACCTTAAAAAAACGTCTGTAAATTCAAACAGAATGGTTACCAACTTGATGTTCTACAGTGATCTGCTTATCTGGTGATTAACCCATCTACATATGCTCATTATGTTTTTTTTCTTGTAATGAATATGTAGCAATTTACTGGTGATTTTTATAATAAAACACTTTTTGAAATTGCAAAAAATTGATCTCGTCTCTATTTCTTACTGGATAATATCTATAATATATTTAGAAACATCCATATAGAGATGCGTAATACTGATAATGTACATGTACACCTTTTGATGGTAATTTGTTATTTGTTGTTGTATATGAGACATATTTATGAAGTCTCTCACTTAACGAATGAAACAGGAATTGCAGGGCTAGGCGCTGTCGCCGTGACGGTGCGGGTTCGCTCCCCGCTAGGGACACTATCATATTATTTCTACGTGCTTATATTTTACTCAATAGTTCTGTTTATTGATTGGAGAAACATAAGGGCCAAGGTTTTCGTGTTTTTTTTTGACAGGATAGGCTGGACACTATGCCAGTCTTTTTAAATCATGCATGCTCAGACCGAGAACAAAACCAGCAGTGCCAAGGCGACAGCGCCAGAGAATGTCATTAAATTCTCCGAAAAGGTTGTGCAAACAACTACTGCGTTATGTAAAACCAGTGCATAATTTATACTGATGGCACATACCCGCATTTTCTTTAGTTAAAACAAATTATGTCACGCGAAATAACAAAGTACACTTTACTTCGTATAAAGAATTGAAAGGAGGTACACATGGAACGCTGCGGATCACGACGGAGAGAATCATATAAATAATATTATGTTATATAAGGTATCTAAATATAGAGTTTTAAATACTTATGTTGCTTAATTTTTCAACTGTTACTCTTTCAATTTTCAGTGGTTCCGATAGTGTTAGTGTTGACCAAAGTTGATGAATTGTGTAAAGAGGATGACATAGAGATTACAGATATCTACAACAGTCATCGGATATATACCGTAGTGGTTAGAGCAAGTCAGCTTTTCGGAGTTCCGGTATTAAATGAGAGCCGCATTTTTTTAAATAATAATAACGCTTAAGTGGAATAAAAAAATCAAGCAAGTTAAGAACTGCCTCTTACGGTTTTAATGGTATCTGAGCCATCCATCTTGAGACGGTTAAACTTGTTTGTTATATGCATTTCCATTATTGCCATGAACAGGCTCAATCAAACCGAGCCTGCAATATTTTCATATTTGTCTTGTTCGGTGGCTTTCAAAGTTCCATTTTCATCTATTTTAATATCAAAGAAGCGTTGTTTGCGCCGTATGGCGGCTGTAAAAAGCAGGGATGGCAACGATTATTCGAGTAACCGAGTGCTCGACCGATCTTCCGAGTATCGAGTATTAAATCTTCTACTCGAGTACTCGGATAAAAAAAATTCAAATAAAAATGAAATCTATTTTTGTTCAACATTCGTTTGATATAACATGCTTGAGAATTGGAAAGACTTTTGGGCATAGTTTACCCACTTTTATCAGCCTTAATGTGTAAATATCTTGAGACTGGATTTTAATATAACAACTACTTAACTTTGCATTTGGCGTTGTCTGTGATATGCAGGATTTATATTCTAAGATCCCCTGTCAAAATTCTATTCTGTTTAGTTCCGCCCATTGTTTTCTCGTTAAGGGCAAACCCATTCTTTTATCTAGGGACCATACGCCGCTGAACATGCAATGGTATTAATCTGAAAAAACCGAATTGAAGGTTCCATGTTTACCGCCATATGCACACCATCATTTGGGAAAGTCAAATCACAGGAACCTGAATTTCTTCCAAAAATCACGCCGATCCCATATATATGACGTTTGACCCTATATACATATATAATAAACTCAAGGAGTGAAACGGATTCGTACCCACCCATTAACCCGTTATAAGAATTTTCCAGCTACAGCCTTGTTCAAATGTTTTCGCTGGTCAAACATTTGAACAAAATAAAAATCCGTTATTAGCAATCATAGCGCTTCAATAAAAGTCATTCTGGAGTGGGCTGCCAAACGTTTGTTTCATCCTTTATTTTGTCGTCCACTCCATTGCGTGCAACCACTCATTAATTATACACCGGGGGAAATGAAAATAATATTTTTGAAATATGAAAAAACATGATACTACTGTATTTATTGTTTAAATATATATTAATGTTTTGTAATATAAATTTAATGTGTTCAATGTGTTATTCGTTCGTTTCAATAAAATGAAATGTAAAAATAACATACAGGAAAAACAGAAAGCTGGGTTTTCCGTAGGTTGCACTAAAGTAAAAACTCAAATCCCATATGGCGATTGTAAATTGCCGATCTCCAATGTCAAATAAATATGCGTTATACCATCTTGTTTGCAAACTCACCACATTAACCCATGAATGTGTACGTTTTATCTATGACAAATCAACAACAAATATGCTTGTTGAACATTACTGCGTTCTGACCTTTGTGGTCCTATTTGAAACGCGGTATCGCATGAACATTGCAACAACGTTATTGGTAGATCGCTTTTATGAATAAAATGTAGGGATGTAGGGATGTAGTCAATCCCATTTCCTTTACTCCTCTTTATAGCCATACAACTTACTGATTAGTATATTTAAACGGCATTTTTGTGGTTTTAATACAATCAGAAACGAACAAAGCATTTTCACCGCATTTGCAAACAGAAACCGGAAATAGAGTTTTTCGGAATTCCCATTCTCCCCGATGTAGAACTAAATGACGTCACGCAATGGAGTGGACGACAACAATCTCCTTCGCAGAGTTGTCGTTCCTTACACTCACTTTACACCTCTGCGAAAGGCTCATTGTCAAGTTTTTTGACCAAACTAAGAAGCTTCGTTGTATACACTCATAATTATGAATTTGAAAGCCTGTGGTATAACAAATGACAGAAATCGTCACTATCTTTCATTAAAACCGAAGAAACCCAAGCTATTTTAAATATATTTAGTGAACTATTTTGTTGAGCCAAAGTAAACGTAGTTGAAAGTAGTCCCAGCCTATAACAGAGGTGAATGTATATGAGCCGATAGTGTTAGAGAGTGGGACGACAAAATAAAAACGAAACAAACGTTTGATAACCGATTCCAGAATGATTATTATTATGCTATGATTGCTTATAATTGATTTTCATTTTGTTCATTTGTGTTCACTCCGTGTCAATGCTGCAGCTGGAAAATTCTTATAACGGGTTAGTGGGTGGGATACGAATCCGTTGCATTCCTTGTGTTTATTATATATGTATATAGGGACAAACATAATAGATGTGGGATCGGGGTGATAATTGAAAGAAATTCAGGTTCCTGTGGCCAAATTGTACTATTTTTCAACCCGGGGCTATGCGGCGTTGGCAGTAATATGCATATCTATTACTGTTCATAAATAGGCTCAATCAAATCGAGCCTGCAATGATTTCATATTTGTCGTGTTCGACGGTTTCCCTTTTCATCTATTTAAATATTTAATATGCTAGCAATGTCTGTTTTTAATTATTTTTTGGCAAACTTTAAACATTACACATAGACTATAGACAAAAAGTTGTTTTGTTGTTTCAGGTAATGAACATATTCCCGGTGCAAAACTATAGCTCAGAAACTCATCTTGATGACAACGTTGATATTTTGCTTCTGTTGGCTCTCAAAGGAATACTCGACATGGCTTACGACCAACTGGAACGTTTGGACGACCAACATCGTTAGACATCATTACATTTAATGTCATCCTGTGTCATCCGGTATAAAATTTAGCCACGTGCGGGTTAAAATTTGATATATGTGAGCTATCACATAAGGTTATAATGTAAAAAAAGTTTTATAAAAAGACATAACTTACATAATAATTATCTATAATATATCTTTTGAAATTGTATCAAGACTAGAATCTACGTGTATTTTAATGAGTGTAAATGAACAGAGTATGCTTAGGTTAATATGCATGCGTGCTTACCATAAGTAGAATTACCCCCAACAGAGTTGCAATATCCATTTGTGATCTAATTCTTTTATTTAATGATTAAATGTGTTGTTTTAAAACAGATTTGTTAATAAATAAATGCTGATCAGAATACTTTATTTTGCCAAGTTGTAGTATGTGTTCTAATATTCTAGTAATACCTGATTAAAGAGATTTTGATACGGTTGTGGTTGTTTTAATATATATTAAGATTTTATTAGTGAACATGGTGATCATGTGTCAGTTATAAAACTAACTGATATTTAGTAAGTGCACACCGAGTTGTTGGTGATTGTGAAAAGTCACAATTAATGCAGTGCTGCTTGAAATCGTACTCGTGTACATGTCCAGGTTTTATAAAATGATTCAAAAGTACCGATGATAGAAAATAATGTTTTATATACCTCGTATTAGAATGGAAAGTAAAAATGTCAGGTAAATGATAAGAAATAAACATTATATAATATACAGTAAAAAAAGATGACCATTGTAGCCCTCAGCGCTCACCTGGAGATAACAATACCCACAAAATATCAAAGAACAGCTTCACAAATTAACGAAAATTTTAAATTATAAAACATTTTGAAGTCGTCGGCAAGGTCCTTTGCATAATGGAGAAATGCACAATCCAAAGCTCGAACAAATTTGGTAGAAGGCAGATTTGGAAAATGTTTTCAAATGTGCTTTCTTTATACATATATAAGTAGAAAAAAAAACGTACACCCTGTTTTTTTAACGAAACAATATGGATTAAAAATCATTTGTAGATATCACAAACGGAACAATTCTTTTAAACATTTTGAAATTTGGCCCAGTTTCTCGTCAGATTAAAAAAACAACAACTTTACAATGTTTGTCTATGTTCAACTTTTTAAATGGGTGTACCATGTTAGAATTGGAAAACTTACTACGTGTACTTGTATAAATACTATATCCCTTTAATTAATACTTCCCCCATATTTTATTTTAACTATGCAAGTTTTCTCAGTATTGATGAATTTTTTAATTAAGCTTGTAAACGTTGAGTATATTTTATTAAACTAAAAAAATCAATTAGCTCTAATTCAAAGTTTTTTTCCCTCTTTTTCTCTCTTAAAGACAGATTCGGAAAATCTATAATCCAGTCTGTGGTTACCAGTATGCAATATGGTGCTATAATGCTGACAATTATCCTAGTAATTGCGTCATAAGTACAAAACAAATTTGTCACAAGTGTGCCGAAAGCTTTACATCCACTGTACTATTACTTTTAAAGTTTTCTTCTGTTCAAGCTTTCAAACTCGAATTACTGTTCTGGGATTTGTTTTTACTTTATGGATAACTTGATTTTCAACAGTAAAGTAGCTGAAATGACGTATTCACTTTAATAGCTGTTACCTTTTGGCATTATCTAGAATCATCATGACAGATGTGTCCAGCACACCCAGAGTCTCATAATGATGACGATCAGCGTTGCCTATGAGGTAGTCGAACACTGCCGTATCTATGATGTCTAGTAACCTCGGACCTTAGCTGTACAGTGGGTTCTTTAATGACACTTTAATTAAGAATCAGCCGTAGCTGCATTTTTTTACTTGGGCAAAAAGTACTTAGCTATTTCAGAGACCATATGTTTCTCGTCTTCACAATAACGCTGATCAACTGAGATGTAGATATTACTTCCAAGTCTGTCACATTCGTCAGGGTAAAAACTCATTTTCATAATGTTAATGATCAACGTTGCCTATGAGGTAGTCGAAAGCAGCGATATCTATGTTGTCAAGTGATCTGGTACCTTAGTTGTACTCTTGATTCTTTAATACTGTGTACGTGGTTTAGCCGTTTTCACTTTCCTACCTAAAGAAGAGAAGCTTTTTTAAATATTCACAATGAAAAGACAGTGATACTTCATGGCCTTATCCAAACATACCATTTTATTCATATGAGAAGTAATTCTTTTTTAACTAATGTGAATATTAAATATAGTTGCTGTCCTTTAATTAACACAAACATATCAATAATTGTAACACCATTGCATGGGGCTATTTTTATAGTACCTTCAAAAATGTAATATTTTCTTTATCATGTTAGACAAATAAACAATCTTATTAAGATATTCGAATCTTTCGTTGTGGCATGTAAGCAAATCCCTTGATTTGGGACAGCTTAAAATACCACAACTACATCCTCTTTATGTTTTTATTTATCTTTTACATCTCGTATAAATACGTCATTTGTGAAAGATATATGTGACACATAATTAGAAAACAAAAATGAGTCCTCAGACACTGATGCTCCCACAGCTACAACAACATTAATTTTGTAACAAAGGGCCATTACTCTGGTCAAACTGGTTGCGGGGAAAAATCTTTTCTTTTCGATCATCTGCCAATCCTCTTTGATTATCTTTGCAAGTTTGAAAGGAATCCGCTTGATAGTTAATTAGGAGTTGATGCTACAAGAGATGTTGGACGTACTTTTTGGGGCATAACACGGCCTACTGGTTTCTCGATGAGTGAGGATCCTGATCAATTTTCAGACTTACTACACAGTTGAAAATGATCAACACCATTTTCTAAATGCATGAAGCTAATGATGAACAGTAAAGACTGCACTGGTCGCATAGTTCAGCAGCCTTTTGTCATCCTGCATCACGCTTGATATATCTTATGAAACTTTAGAATGTTGATGTATAATAAATTGTGTTGTATTTGTAATAACTATTATATATAAAAAGGAAACTCTGACAACCACCGAACACGTGAAATATCGATATATTCCAGGCTCCGTTTGATTTATCCTGTTCGTGGGCAATAATGAAAATGCAAATTTCGCCGCTTAGCCCTGGGTTGAGCGCTATTTGATATTTACACAAATTTGTATCGTGGTCGATTGCCTAAAAAGATGGTTTATCATATTGGCATCTAATGCAAGCGGAGACTTTTACAGCGACCATAAGGCACATTCAACGCTACTGTGATAGAAAATAGATGAAAAAGGACGTCTGAAAACCACCGAACAATACAAATAGCAAATTTCTGCAGGATTGCTTTGATTGAGCCAGTTCATAACAATAATGGAAATGCATATGACTGTCCACGCCGCCTAGCAGCGGGTTGAGCACTTCTCGGTTTTTACATAAATGTTAATATCATGCTCAAGTGCCTTCAAAGATGATAAAAGATAACAACCCTGATTGAATGTACGGGGAAACTTTTTCAGCCGCTTAACGACAGAATAGCAGACTAATGTAGCGATTTTAATTTTTGTTCGGGGTATGAAGAATACGAAGTTAACTCTCAAGCAGCATTCATTTATAATGCTTTTAAAAGACAAAACCAATATTGAACTTATAATTCTCTATTCTCTCCCACACTGGTGTCAGAGAAAATTAAGCCATTCTTGCAACACAAAATTTTGAATATTTTCTGTATTTTGATTTGAAATTTGTTTTATTTGTCACACTGTCACCTGCCTGAATATTGTCTATTAATTATTATGTTATATGTTGATATATATATATATATATGTGTGTACATGTTCATGGGCCAGAAATGACTTATTACATTGAATAAAAGTTTCAAGTTCAAGTACGAAAAAAACATTTTGGAAAGTTTAAAGAGTGTAAAAATTACTTCTTGCTTACATTCAACAATACAAATGCTATTTTTCATATCCTGACAAACGCAAGAAAATTTATATGTTTAAATTCTTAAAGTAACGCCTCCAAATATTCTCATTTCTCACAAATATGATACCGTTGCCGTTTGCATGGTTGATCAAACAGCATTGTTTTCGGAAGGGCAATGACAGCGCCTTTTCAAATTTTCAAAGCAATTCATTCAAAACAAATTTGCACAGCAATTCAACTTTTTCCCTGTAACGCCACTAACACAGGGGGTAGACCACCATATGTATTTCAAAGTGAGCTCCGCCTCAAATAATATGTTGTACTTCCGGGATTCAATATGTTAGTCGAAAATCGACGAGAAAACGGTAGATGACTTTGTTTTTTTCGATCAAAGTTAATATTTCAATGCAGGATTTTGAAAAAATCTCAATGCTATTCGCCGTGGTATACATTTCGGAGTCTGAAGATGCAAAGTTTAGTTTTGTACCTGGAATATTCGCGTAGAAATCGTTTTTCTAGTGCTGACCTATATCTGTCAACATTGTCTTCATCTGTCGTTTCTCGCTAGATTTTGGTTATACCGATAAGATACTGGTACAATTTTGTCATATAATGAAACTTTATAATTAGGAGGACCCTAACGGACAGTTTGTTTTGGTCACAAAGACGAGAAATCACCAGATATAAACAAATTCAAATTGGGCTCCATATGTTGTCATGGATTCCATATGTTGTATTTTTTCATGAAATCTTATGGAGATATTGTTGACGCGAAGTCGTCTCTTATTTCATAATAAATGGATATTTATGAGTACTATAAATATCTTGCCAGGGTTTATTATTTACTAAGGACAATCGTGGGTGTAAGTAGTCATAGATCCTACTCCTATTTATGTGTTAAATAATTCAAATGGTTGCATGTCACTTTAAAGAGAGTGGGGTTTCGGGAGAATGATACGAGCATTCTATATTTATCGTAAACTCCCTCGCGGTATAAAAATACGCCTTGAAACTACATCTGACTTTCAATTGTTAAGCAGCGCTGTGTAATCAAATCTTGCCATTATAATGAAGATTTGTTATTATTTTAATTTTCAGGAATCATTTCTTCAACACCGAAGACAGGCTTAGGGGCAGGAGGTCGAAGGGGAAGCCCGTTACTTTCTCCGGATTCAACCAGCCTTTGAAAGGAGACCAGCCAATCAGATTTCGTTATTCGTATAAAGTCAATGAAGCTAAAGTTTTAACCTCCAAGCGTGTTGGACTTTAATTTCAGAGTGATTAACCCATGCATATTTTCAAATGTTTGCTGCGACTACTAAATACTTGTGTATTCTATTATACATTTTGTGCCACAGTTGAGTCATTGTATCTGTATGCCTATTCCTTGCAGTACATAATAGAGTATAATTTGAAGTGTATTAGGTCTTAGGATGTTTTGATTTCTGGTTAGTTTATGATGATATATAATTTTAAGCTATTTTTTTTTGTTCTTTCAAGATCATTTCATACATGTATGTTTGCTATACAGTTCATGTCTTTTACTGAAAGTACTAAGGGTGGAATTCACACGTTATTTGTATTGGTACACTTGTGTCTTTTAGGTTTGTAATGGGAATTTCTATTATCTGTTCAATTACACTATTATTTGCAGTATAATTCCTTGCTTGTTTTTATTTGTTTGTTATTTGTGTTTATCGCCCGTTTTCAACAGTATTTCCGTCATACAGTGGCGGACAGTTAACCATCTTTCATGGATAGTACCAGTACTAAACACAATGCCCCCTAAGGAATTGCCTCCTTTCTCAATTTCAAGATTTTTCAACCCCAGAATTCGACATCACGATCTGATTGGCTGGTCTCCTTTCGAAGGCTGGTTGAATCCGGAGAAAGTAACGGGCTTCTCCTTTGCTCGTATCATTCTCCCGAAACCTTACTCTCTTTAAAGTGACATGCAACCATTTTGTGAATAATTTAACATATCAATAGGACCAGGATCCATGACTACTTACACCCACGATTGTCCTTAGTAAATAATAAACCCTGGCAAGATATTCATGATTATCAAACAGCTCCGTCTTAAATACATTCAGCTACCTTATAGTACTTATGAATATCCATTTATTATTAAATAAGAGACGACTTCGCGTCAACAATATCTCCATAAGATTTCATGAAAAAATACAACATATGGAATCCACGACAACATATGGAGCCCAATTTGAATTTGTTTATATCTGATGATTTCTCGTCTTTGTGACCAAAACAAACTGTCCTTTATGGTCCTCATAATTGTAAATTTTCATTATATGACAAAATTGTACCAGTATCTTATCGGTATAACCAAAATCAAACGAAAAACGACAGATGGAGACAATGTTGACAGATTTAGGTCAGCACTAGAAAAACGATTTCTACGCGAATATTCCAGGTACAAAACTAAACTTTGCATCTTCAGACTCCGAAATGTATACCACGGCGAATAGCATTGAGATTTTTTTCAAAACCTGCCTTGAAATATTAACTTTGATCGAAAAAACAAAGTCACCTACCGTTTTCTCGTCGATTTTCGACTAACATATGGAATCCCGGAAGTACAACATATTATTTGAGGCGGAGCCCACTTTGAAATACATATGTTGGTCTACCCCCTGTGGTAATAGTCTAGAAGCTTTAAAGTTTTGTTTGATATACAACACACTATACTTGAATTAGAAATGCTGTCGGTATATCCAAATAATATTTTAAACCTATGTTCATTGTGACGTCCATTTTGGTGATAATGACGTCAAGTCTTTTCTTGAAATTTTATGTGGCTGATTCGCCTTTTTCTCTGGGGACATTTTAAAAGTAAGATTTACACACCTAAATAAACATCTGTTCAAGAGCTAAAATCATTGGTTAAACAAGAAATGAGAAACATAAATTCACAGATGAGCACATCGGCCAAATCAGACCATTCCAAGAAAAGACTTGACGTAATAATTAGCGAAAATTGATGTCAAATTGAGCATTTGTTATAAATATTATTTTGGATATACAGACTGTATTTCCTATATAAGTAAGCTATGCTTTGTACCAAATAAAACTTTAAAGCCTCTAGTTTATGGCTATGTGAAAATTGTTTGCCTATGTTTGATGATATAAAAGCTTTTAAAATTCAAAAGGGTATTATGGATCACCCTGTACAATGTACAAAGTTTTTTATTTGTGTCACTGGTCACTATCACTTTCTTGTAGATGTGCTTGGTCACTATCACTTTCTTGTTCATTTTGCTTTTCTACTCTCTTCCTGCTTTCTCTGCCACCCCCGATCCTGTATGGTGCAAATTTTAAAATTGTCTGCACTTTGTCTTCTAACTTAGCCAAGGTTATTTTTTCTTGCCACTGCTCTAATACCACATCTGAAATAGTAAGTCAGTTTATATTTAAAGCTCATGCAATGTTCTCGAAACACAACTGACAGGTGATATCATCTTGAACAATAATAAAATTATACTGATCCAGTTGTCCCAGAACGTACAGCATATACATTTTATGAATTTCAAAGAAAAACATTGATTGGTCAAACTATCTTTTCCCCATTGGTAAGTTGTGGCACTACTTTAATAGGTTTGATAGAAATGGAAAACCATGAACAATATCTCATGACAAGGTTACAAGATAGAATAACCAGCTAAGGAGGGACAAAATGCCATCTTAATAATGGCTTAAATTATGTTGCAAAGTAAATAAAATAAGTCTGCTAAAAATAATTACTTTCCCTTGGCTGCAAGTCTGTCAACACACTTCATTTGCCAGATCGAAAATCTTGCAAAATTTTGAATTATAGAAGAATACAGTGTAAATTCTTAAGATCAACGAACAGGTCTATAATTTGTTAAGTTTCAACTCACCTTTCAGAGTGCTATATATATGTGTACTTTCAAAGGGGAACTTTTTGTTTTTCCCCGTCCTGTTCATCAGAGACTGCAGACCGTTTGTCATGGTTCTAAAAACAGAAAGAAAAATCTTTACATTACCCTTAATTCGGTATCGAACATCCCTGAGGGGGTTACAATTTGCAAAACATGGACTTTCATTTCTGATGAAAAATGAGGACATTCTTTACGTATCCATTACAGATTGCTACTTAGCATTAAATAATGTAGTTTCATTAGGTTTTCAATACTCACTTTTCCATTATCCTCTTAATGTGCTCGGCAGCAGAGTTCCCTCCTATTCTGTTGAATGTGAATTTCTGTATACAGAAACAAAGTTAAATTATTGTTTTATTATTTGGATTTATAAACAGTTGAGTAACAGTGCAATATATTATTTTCAGAGCTGGATAGTATAACAATTTAGACCAAGTCAAAAAGGGAGATAATTCCAAATTGCAATCAGATTTATGGGCCTTGATGGCACGAAACTGTACATTGACACAGAAGACAATTCAAGACATGTTTGAAGTTCAAAGCAATACCTACAATTGAAATAAATTAATACATGTTGGATGTCCTTATAATCGGAAAAACAATTATTTAATATTTTAAGAAAAAAAAACAACTCTGTTTAGTTTCGCCGATATAAAATAAAACTGTTGTCAATCTTCATGTCGTGGTGGATTTTTGTCATGTTATTTCTGAATCAGCTTATCGCCAGATAAACAATTTAATACAAGATTAGCTCAGTCTTTAAAATAACTTTTGCAATTAACCAGCTGTTTAGTCTCCTAATTTTACTATATTTACGGCTAGAAATCAAATATTATACATGACCATTTATATATGAAAGTATAAGTTTCGAATAATACGTACTTTACGGTAATTGTCAGTGTGGAGGGAAAAGGTGCGTGTATCTCGTACGATTAGGCTCTTTAATCTGTGTAAACCACTCGAGGCGTTTCTATTCAACGGTAAACATATCGGCACCCGCCCACCCGCTCTATATGTTGTAAATATTTTGTTTTTGGATGGCTGTCAATGTTTAAAAGAACTTCCCGGGGAATAAATCGAAAAAATGGTGTAAATAGTGCTGTTTTTTCGGCGTTAGCTGTCTAAGCTCACTTTTGACCTAGTTTTTCGACCAATGAAATATTGTAAATAAAACTTATTGTGCAGCGGGAAAATCAAATAGCTTTTTTTGATTGGTTATTAGTTGGTCTCGTTAATGATTACCGTAACGGTGTTTATATTGTGTGCTAGTATTTACATGGCACTTATATGTTCGGGCATTTTCGTTTTTAAAAGCGATAATTGTATTGGAGAAAAAGATATTTACGGTATAAAAAACAAGTTAAGTCAATTGATGGCTTAAATACGATTTTATATGGAATATTCATGGGTGTCAGGTAAACACTTGAGTACAATACACAGTGTAAAACGACAGAGAAGTGCAGATATTTCTGGTTCTTACTGGTTCCTTTGTAGTTCCTTTGATACTGATTGTTAATTTCAAGTCCAGATATTCAAATCCCGTTGGTGTAGTGGTTATCACACTCGCCTCTCAGGCGGAGGCTCCGGGTTCAATACTCGGGAGGAACACTTCTTTAAAAATTAATTTACGTAAAAGTTGGTAGATCTCGCTCTTGTAACAAGTTGTTATTATTTTCATTTATTGTATTTTAATAACATTTATTCGTCATTTGTACTAACTCCACAAAAGGTATTTTATTGAAACTGAATAAATGTACAGTTAATGTTAGACATTCTTCTTTAATCGACGTATTAATTCACCAGACGAAATTTTTGCACGCTCTTTATTTCTTTCTTTTTCATATATAAAAATCTTTTCCATCAACGCCGTTTATCTTTTTTAAAAGATATTTCTTGTTTCAGGTGTTTCGAGTTTGGTGTATTCTTTTAGTCATAAACAATATATTTGTTTATCATGTACATGTAAGAAATATGGGTAATTTAAGGCCATTCACTAGTTTCAGATTCGAATGGTACTATTAGATGAAGCTTTATCTAGAGGTGTTGAAAATTTTCGAGATCGTCTGGACAGCTAAATAGCCAGAGCTACTGATGTCGGCTTTTCATTCGGACGGTTCTACAGGCCCACTGATTTCTACCTCTATTTGGACAGTTTTTGAGCGACATGCACTTGGACTATACAGATAGATATGGCTCGTTTCTGAGTATTTTTACACCATATGGTATTTTTGTAACCAGTAACAATTATTCTCAACTCAAGTAACAAAAAGGCACAACTAGGATAAGTGAAACTATATTTAACCATTTATCGGGGATATTATTTTGTGACCATAGGTAACACAAGGAACAAAAGGTAACAGCCTTATATACTTCAAGTAACAAGAAGGGCACAAACTGAAAACAGTCAATTTATAATAAAAGATAATCTGCTTCTCATTTCTGTGACCATAGGTAACACAAGTAACAAAAGGTAACAGCCTTATATACTTCAAGTAACAAGAAGGGCACAAACTGAAAATGGTCGATTTAAAATAAAATATAATCTGCTGCTCATTTCTGTGACCATAGGTAACACAAGTAACAAAAGGTAACAGCCTTATATACTTCAAGTAACAAGAAGGGCACAAACTAAAAATGGTCGATTTAAAATAAAATATAATCTGCTGCTCATTTCTGTGACCATAGGTAACACAAGTAACAAAAGGTAACAGCCTTATATACTTCAAGTAACAAGAAGGGCACAAACTAAAAATGGTCGATTTAAAATAAAATATAATCTGCTGCTCATTTCTGTGACCATAGGTAACACAAGTAACAAAAGGTAACAGCCTTATATATTTCAAGTAACAAGAAGGGCACAGACTAAAACAGTCAATTTTAAATTAAATATAATCTGCTGCTCATTTCTGTGACCATAGGTAACACAAGTAACAAAAGGTAACAGCCTTATATACTTCAAGTAACAAGAAGGGCACAAACTGAAAACAGTCAATTTATAATAAAATATAATCTGCTTCTCATTTATGTGCCCATAGGTAACACAAGTAAAAAAAAGGTAACACCCTTGTATACTTCAAGTAACAAGAAGGGCACAAACTGAAAATGGTCAATTTAAAATAAAAGTTAAATTGCTTGTCATTTCTGTGACCATAGGTAACACAAGTAACAAAAGGTAACAGCCTTATATACTTCAAGTAACAAGATGGGCACAAACTAAAAACAGTCAGTTTAGAAAAAAGTTAAATTGCATGTCATTTCTGTGCCCATAGGTTACACAAGTAACAAAAGGTAACAGCCTTATATACTTCAAGTAACAAGAGGGGCACAAACTAAAAACTGTCAATTTAGAATAAAAGTCAAATAACTGGTCATTTCTGTTCCCATAAGTAACACAAGTAACAAAAGGTAACAGCCTTTATATACTTCAAGTAATAAAAGGGGCACAAACTGAAAATAGTCAACATAGAATAAAAGTCAAATTGCTTTGAATTTTTGTTCCCATAGGTAACACATGTAACAATTGGTAATGCCCTTAAGTAAAGACTGTGAATTAGTTCCCTAATTTTGCATGAAAATCAAATTCAATGGAAGATTTTCTATTGCACCATATGTAGCATTAACCATGAAACATGATTTAAAACCAAAATAACACTGATCTATGCCATATATTCAACGCTGTTTATATAGTCATCTCCATGGTGAGCCGCTTAAAGAACAGCAAACCCATAGTCAATTATTAAACTTAGTAATTGATAATTGAAGATCATGTGAAGATTTTTTATTTAATTTTTTTAGATTTTGTGACTGGATATGAGAATTGTTATTAACCAAATATGAAGTGTCCTGCTTTACTTTTTTGTTATCCATGGTAAGAAAATACTAAAAAAAATCAAAAAGCAGTTCTGCCATTAAATTCTTCATCAAAACAATAAAAGCAGAAATATGAGAAGTATTGAGAAAGTTTTGCTGTCTCTCCCATAGTTGTAAACTATAAAAGTCTATTTAGATGTTTGATTCCGATTCTACTCGATTAATCAAATCGAACAGATATCAGAATCGGACCGATTAATCCATTCTTCTTCAACCGTTCGATTCTCATCACTAATAGGAACCATTTTGACACAAAAATAGGGAAAAAGTAGGAAATTTTTCCCCAAAAGTAGGAATACGTAACAGTCTATTCAGAGTCTTGACTTCACTCATACTATACATATCATGGTACATTTCATCCAATTTAGGCCCCAACACCCATGTCAAACTGCCTATGGCAACTGAGAGAGATATCTGTGTGCAGTCAGTATGGACTATGGGGCCTCATCTTGATGAATGCATCATAAATAGCACTAAAGCTTTTCCCTGGGTTTAGTTTTCCTGCAGTTATACTGAAAACAATCTTCTTTGTTGCCCATTATTGACAAAAAAGTAGGAATAGTAGGAGTGTGTTTTTTAACCAGCGAAGCTGGTTTTACTAATCACAATTCTGAAATCGGTATCAAACCAACTGGCAAACGGCGATTTACGCATTTCAGAGTAATCAGAGTAAGTAAAGTAGTCCCCAAGTTTCCTGTTACGTGTTAAAGTTGGTATTAACTACGTCATGTTGATAGGATAAAACCTGTGCGGTGCATCAATGGTCAAATTCATCTGTACGACAGTTTGATTAAATGTAAAATCGGTGCGGTTCATATTTCTAGGACTTGATCGGTGCGGTGCAACAATGGTCAAACATTGTCCGTGTCCGCGATTTTTCACAATGAAGGAAACAATTATATATTTCTTATTTCAAATAACTGCATAAACTTTCCCATCGATGGGGTCTCACTTTTTATATCATTTTTTCGTGTTCATTATGTCTTTGGGATGTCAGTACACAGATTTCACTATTATAATTTTTTTCTTAAAACCCTTTACTCAATATATACGCCTTTCATCACATAGGTTACCAGTTCAGGTCCCGATCAGCTGGCACAATAGTGCCATCTGATCTGGATCTAAAATTTGTGATTACTGGTCAGAAAAAAATGATCATAAAAGCGAACAGTTTAAATCCTAATCAGACCGCACAGATGTACCAGTTGATATGGATCTAAACTGTTCGCACAAGCTATGAAGGTATATCTATGGAGTAAAGGGTTAACAGAAGCCTTCATCCAGATAAAACATGGAAACCCTTATTTCCACTATCATTTAGACAAGAGGAAGTTCTTTGCAAGTGAACCAAGTTTTTTTGCTTTTTCGTAAATGGATACATGTATGAGAATCATGGTACTGGTTATTCTCAATAAGCAAAATCGCTTCGCTGGTTTTCTGTACTTTCAGTACTTTGATTGTAAAAATGTAGGGAAAATTAGGAACAAGACAAAAAAGTAGGGAAAAAAGGAAAACTTATGACTGCTTGACAGCTTGCTAAGGTTATATCTGATCAAGAAGGGAATATTGTGAAACCTACATAGACTGCATGAACATGCAGGCTGATCTGGATCTTAATTTGATGGGCTTCCCTGCAGTTTGATCAATCAGCGATAAGCAGTTTGATCAATCAGCGATCAACCAGCATACGAACTTTAACTAGTCTCTTCCTTCATATTGTATTTTCTGGCCAAGAGCAGTGTTGATCCTTGTCATCTTGCAGATCTGGATCTATACTATCACATATCAGTGAGTCAGTTCTGTACTTAATGCTTCTAGATTTATATGATTATTCTAGATCAAGTAAGTGAACAGTAAATCACTGTAGTCTGGTCAGTCTCTTAAAAATTAACCCTTTACTCCATATATATGGGTTATATCGCATGTGCAAACAGTGTAGGTTTGCAGCAGCCAGCACATTTATGCCTTATGCTCAGGATCCAAACTGTGTGCTTCTTGGTAAAAAAATAAAGAAGTAAAAAAGAAACAGTGTAGATCTTGATCAGATGGCATGGCTGTGATGGCTGATCTGAATGGAGACTGTTTGCTGCATGGGCGAACAGTCTAGATCCAGATCAGCCAGCACATCCGTGCCAACTGATCAGAATCTGCACTGTTCGCTTTTTTATTTGTTAGGTTATTTGTGACCAAAATGCGACCAGTGCAGAACCTGATCAGACCTGCCGGCACAGATGTGCCAGCTGATCTGGATCTACACTGGGCGCAAATGCATAAAAATGCATATAATTATATGGAGAAATGGGTTAAGCATTCACAGAAAGGGTAGCAACAAAAAGTGGCTGCTTAATACTGGTGGCTGTTTAAGAGAGATAAAATAAGAACAACAAGTAAGATTAGGTGGTTGCTGAATGCAGGTGGCGGTCATAACAGGTTCATCTGTACGTTCAAACCTTTCTAAGGACAAAATTCTAGTGATATGTAATTCTATATATGCTTATGGTCAAGTAATGGTTCTTATGCGATGCACATCTTCTCAATGCTCATTAATATTTCAAGAATTATTAAGTTTCCTTTTGCAGTTTTAGAAATATACTGTTGACAGTAGTTTAAAGAAAAAAATATATAGGGACATAATTCTGTAAAAACACAAAGTTTTGAGTGATGATTCCTGTGCACTTCACATCTTCAAATTGCCCTAAATATTTCAATTATTAACACCTATAATTTTCCATTCACATGTATAAAGATATGCTCCAGAAAAGCTTTCTAAATTAAAGCTGAAATTGAGCACATTGTGCCCCACCCCACCCCCACCCACAACTCCTCTTTCCATAACTGTCCAAAAAAAAAACAAGATGGATTGTTAAGCATGTTTCATAAACCGATGGACATATTTTTATGACTGATCATTGGTAACTTCGAGGGGAACAGTTTAGATCCAGATCAGCCAACACATCTGTGCTGTCTGATCAAGATCTGAACTTTTTGCTTTTTGCTTTTTGCTTAATATTTTATTTCTGACCAAAATGAGACCAGTGCAGATCCTGATCAGACGGCACAGATGTGCCAGCTAATCTGGATCTACACTGGTCGCACAAGCATAAAAATGCATATGAGAGGAAAGGCTTTAACAAGACCATAAATTATGATCAATTTCTATTTCGAGATACTGTGACCATCAAGATATCAAGGTCCCTAGAAAGTAATATACCGGTACATATATTCTTTATGTCTGATATATTTTGTCCTGGAAAGACATTGAAAAGCAGTGACTAGATGCTACCCCAAACTTCATAAGAAGCATTATTATGGATGGTAATACATGTAGTAGTATAATATTATGTTCCAGGCAACAAAAGAGTAGTCCAATTTTCTTTATGAGATTTAATTTAATGGATTCAGAAGCAAGTTAAACGGCAAACAAACTGAAATTTGTGTTACAAGAAACTTCTTTTATTTGCAACAAAAAGTTTTAAAAATATAGTTTACTAAGCAAAAATAAATAGTACATTGTATTTCAATTATTATATTCTCATTATGGTATTCTCATTCAATGAGAACATTTGAATAGTGTTTATATTACTTAATTTTAGCTGTTTTAAGTTTGATTGATCACTAACATGATCCTTCACTCCAAGAACTGAGCAACTGCCTTCCGAAAATCAATTATAAAGAATTTCAATTCACTACAGTAAAAGGGAGGTAAATGCGAATTGCTGGAACTTCTAGCACAGTTTTTTAGGATTAGATTAGGTCAGACGACAGTAATAAGAAATGCCTGTCGCGGATTGGACAATTTTGTCTGGGGACAATTCGGGCTTACTTTATTTTCAGAGACTCATTGGATAAAACTATAGAGAATAAACATAAATATTTGTTTTCAAAAATGTAAAATGACTTTAAAGCAGCATTGCTTTAATTTAACCCGCTCTTGTATGAAATATTACATGTATTTGGAAATATAAGCACAAATTTGCAGCATTAGTTTGCAGGGCACTAGACAACTTTCGGGGACAAGTACCCATACCCGCAGAAAGGGGAATTTGCAGGGGAATTTTAAAGTCATATACATGATGTTTTGACTAAAAGGTCACACACACTTGTAACATTGTTTTTTACCTCTGATTATAATAGCAAGCATATTTTGTGACTGTTGACTTACAAATAAAACAATTGAGTTACCTTTTTATTATTTTTTTCAATTTTATTATTTTTTTGGATTTTTTAGGGGAATTTTTTCTGAAATAGGGGAAAAAAATACTATTTTGACAGGGGAATGGGGCCCATATTCGGCCCTAAAAACTGCCAAAACGAGTGCCCTGGTTTGGGATTATAAAATTTTAATTCACTAAAATAAATTTGGTCCGCGCGACTAAAAGTGAAAGTAGGATTTCCGAAACGTCACAGAAATCGCGATCGCGCATGATGTGGTTGCGTCTTTAAAAATAGATGCTAAATATAGCTACATTATACTTAGCTTCTTAAAAGTTTGTTAACTATAATTTAACATTATCATGGAAAATCCCGTCTATAAGAAAGAATTTGATCAGACCTTTTGTGTTCTGTTAGAGTTTACATATTTGAGTCTATATGGACAAATATGAATTTTCCATAGTGTATTCTTACTTAAGTTAAGGGCTGGGGCTTTAATTATATACTTTAAAATAAAATTGATTTTTTTAAAACACTGTTTGAAAGGTGATTTGTGGCACTTTAATGAAGTTGGTGCTTTCATTATTTTGGGTTGAAGATTTGCATACATTCTGAGGGTAATTACTTTCAGTTTAAAATTCTGAGAGAATGAGTTGATTAAGACCCTGATTTCGGGCCATTTTTTATTTGCATAAGAGTGCCACTTTGCAAAGCTGATATAGTTATGAAAAGGCGTGTTAAATGAATCACAGGAGGACTAAATCTTATAATTTAAGTCTATGGGAAACTATCTAGTGGTCTCTGACTTATTCATTTACTGATGAATGTTTTTGGATTTTATCTACCATTGGAGCTTGAGAAATTGTTTTCTTTCTAATACATGTGAATATTTTTTAGAACCAATGACTTCCTCCTGAAACCCTTATTACTAAAAGCAGAAGGATAACTCAGTTGTTACTTTAGATTTTTAAGAAAATTGTATATTACTTGGCAAGTTTTGCAGAAATCATATTGGTTCTAAGAAAGAATTTTGAATTTTTTTTTCTAATTTTGCAAAATTAGAGATAGGGGAGTGGATACTTTTTGTTTTTGCTGAGTATGCAAGATGTAAGAAATATTTTTTAAAATTCTTTTGTTAATTTCATCTGGACCCACTGCTTTAGTTAATTACCTACATTAAGAGATTTTAAAGTGGATGTTATGTCATCGGGAGTAATTATTATGTTTTCTAATGTGCTTCTTACACATGTGACTTGTTCATTGGGTAATTGTTTGATCATAATTAGTTATGTCAGGGCATGTGACTTTTCTTATGGGAAAACAAAACCAACACGTTAGCGACAGTGAGGCCATCTCGGGCCTCTTTCTATTCTCAGGCACCCTAACAACACTACCTGTTGCATTTGTGTTACAGTGCACTGGGTAAATGTTTGATCATAGTTTAACATTCTCCTTTTTTTCTTATAAGTTAAAGCCGTATTAGGCATAACGCTAGAATTATACTATGTCATGTTAGTTTTGACACATATCTCTTAGGAATATGTTCCCTTTCAACTTGGAGTGAAAATTGGATATGGAATCTCAAACTAATTTTGTTTTAATATTGTCTTTCACTATTGTAATTTTTGTCCACATATTGGTTCTTTCTTTTACCACTTACAACATATTCAAACTACCGGTATAAAATAACAACAAAACAGTATACTATGTGAACTTGTTCTTAAAATATGGGAATGGATGTTTACAAAAATTAAATGTTCTATAGAAGAAACAATCTTTCATAATTAATAAATGAATTATTTTCTTTCTCTCTCTCTGTTTGCTGAAATAAAGCAGGATTTTTATACCAGGATTATTTGTTTGTCAGCTCTGCTATAAGGGTTCACAGGGTAAGAACATTATACAAATCAAAGCGCTGAAAGCGTTGAAAGACTGGTGCGCTGGTTGAATCGAACATGCCCTGCACATATATCATTACTGTAAACATACGAAACTATGTGTGATTTTTTCGTTAAACTTTGTGACAGTTACTATCATCAACATTAGCAAATAATTCAGTATATTCAGGGTTTTCAATAGATGCAGGTACTTGTATTTTGATGCAAGGAAATTAGGTTTACCACTTTTTTTTTCACCTGAATCATAGGTTGGGGGTCTTTTGATGCAGAAGCGTATAAGTGGTTAAATTTTGCTAGAATAACGATGATCAGGCTACGCCACAACTGAGTAGTGTCAACAATGAATTGCACAAGGCTCACGTACCTTAAGAGACTGAAACAATTACAATCTTAATTTTTACGTCGATCGCAACAATGCATTAACAAAAATATTCGCCAACTTACTAACGGTCTCCCCAGGATTTTTGGAAGCGTTGTCGCTGGACTGTTCGCGGATTTAAGCTCGCGAAACTTTATTTTTTAACTATAATTTTATACAGTTTTATATTTGTACCAAAGTTAACTGCAAAAACTGTATATAGTACATAGATGATTTTTTATCTCTTTAGAGCCAAGAAAGGTACAAAAGTTAAAAACATAAATAATGTGAAACAATGTGTACACAGTATGTCAACATGTGTTTTAATAACATAAACTGATCTGATCTCATCAAGTTACAATGTCAACTTTATACTCTGTATAGTTAGTTTTTCACCTTCATTGTCCAATATCTCACACATATCAAACTCAGTGTTTCATTACAACTGACAGAATTAGGATTAAACTTTCAGAAGCCTCTGTTTTCTTGGGCCCAAGTCCTGACTTCCTTATTATAATCAAACTTCAGTACATCAGGACCTTCCATGGATATCATTAACAATAAATTTAATGTTGAATTGTTAAGCCTGCTTCTAAGTTTTGTCTTCACTCTTGATAATGTGGAAAAAACCCACTCACAATCTGAAATAAAATTAATTTACGATACCGGTAAACATATAGAGAGCTTCACCCATAAAAAAATAATATCGTAATAGGTATTCAGTTAACACAAACAGGTATAATAAATTATGTAGTGAACCCATAGAAGCTGGTTTAAACCCCTAGTAGCAAATTATTTTGCCACTGACTGTTCCAAGGCGCTAACCCATAAGGTTAACCTTTTTTGTTAAACAATCAACAAACAAATCATTTATTTTCCTCTCTTCTTTTTGCTGCGGAGGAGGCTTTGTTTTATGAGTTTGGCGATTCCTGATATGCATATTTCCCTTTTTATATATAGTAGCATGAAATTGAGTTATTTTATTTATTTAATGCAAGTCACAAGGCTATATATATAATAAAAATATATATAATCATTGCCAACTTCTTGCAACCAGGAGTAGACTTTCTTCCACTTTGGATCGACACCTGACTGAATGGAACTGGCTGTTCGAGGTAGCCGGCGTTGATTCAGTTTCTCGGCATGTTGGGGTACCGCGTCCGGCGTCGGAGTAATTTCACGACGTGAAAGGGTACTTGGCGTCGTCAGAGTCGCTCTTGAAGGGCTATCCGGAATGATCTCGATCTCATTTCTAGAATTTTGAAGTTCAGAATGCCCGATGGAGTTGGCATCAGCCTCACAAGGCCGGTTTCTCTTGAAATAAGAGTCGAGTCGTCGTTCTATCCCGCACGCATACTTGAAAATGTGTCCGACGAAAATGAACTGATCGTTACGATGATAGCGCAGTAAAATGCCACAGAATGTATTTCTTTTGCAATTTAAGTTCTAACTGCAACTTGCCAATAGATTTGTTTAAAACAAATCCATTATCGCACAATTATTTTCATACATGTATACAGTACAATTTTCGAAGTGTTTGTTTTCTAATCACAGAAATAAGAATAACCAAATTATTATTCATGATCGCATCTACTTAAAATCATTGAACATTATGTCAAACACACCGGGTTCCGCTTTTAATTGAGAATATCAACAGTCGGCAAAGACAAAATACGATCAAACGACATCGACAGACTTGCGAATTCACCACGTGGAGAGGCGGAGTTATCCAGCTGATAGTAAAGAAATCGATTGTGATTGGTCAAATCGCCCATTGCTTAACCTTGAATGAGGTGTGTATTGAAAAGCGACCTGTGTTTACAATGCAAGAAACAGAAAGTTATGACATGTCGATTTTGAATAAACGGATGTCGGCGAATTTAACACTTGTTGGAAATAGATCAAAACTTGTTAACGGTTATCTTGGGAGAACACTAGTACTGGGACCCGGTCCTTGATAGCCGAGCAAAATCTCGATCCACAACTGCTCCAACCTAACCAAAATGGCAACCCACGCTATCTCCCGCTTGTCACGTGACTGATTTGTTTTTAATCATTCTTTAAATATCCTTTCATAGTTGTTCGAACAACAACATTAAATTGTTTTTTGTTGTTTTTATTTGTAGCATAATCTTTCAAAGTTCGCATTCCTTCTCGAAATATTTGTATTTTCTTGAAATGCACTACTTTTTATGCCACACAACTACGTAATCTTTCAGGCATAACTAAACTACTCATGCATATCGAGTTGCTTGTTCACTGCCGTAGCGAGTCATGATTTCACTCTACATTACAAAAATTACACGGAAACTTACTATCAATCGCTCAGATTTCATGGAACGGTGTGCTGCATTGTGCTTCACACTTGTGCAGAACATTTCGGCCTGCTCTCGCGGTGACCACTTACTTGATACGCTCTCGTGGTTGCAATGATACATCCGAAGTTCAGGACTGCGCGTCGCAGAGTTCGCAGCATCGTTAACTAAGACTGGCGCGCATGCGCACCAGTCAAAAAGCATCATGAAAAAATTCTCTAGTTTATTCTTAAAAGATAGTAGCTTTCCGGCAGGCAACTTCTCTTACATGTATGACATGATATTATCCTTGTTATTAATATGTTTAATTCAGTCACTGTAATTTTTCAATAAGTCTTTCTTAATTCTTACATATAGAATGGCTGTGTAAATTTAATTTTGATGTGTATGTGATGTCTTATCCTTGTCTGTACATATATGAGACTATATTAATAAATTTAAAATAATATTTTTCTTTAAAATTCTGCTGAATAAAACCTCCTTCTTTAAATCAGTTATGAATCATTAGAAATATTCTGTTGTTTTCAACTTTCCTCTGGCTTTAAAAATCATTTCAAAGCACTTACTGAAGTTGTCAGAACCAAATAAATTTGTTTCTTAAAACAACCTTTGGATATTTAATATATATTATATGAGTTCCTTAAAACAACACTTCTACCCTCAATTAGCACATCTTTAGTCTCTTACAAAGTGAACTTCTTATCTTCAAAAGGACCCCCAGCTGATAAGACCTGTGTCTTGCTGATAAGATTATGTAACATGGTCATAAAACACAAGGCACTTTACTATATTAGCATAACATGAAAACTGAGCAGTGATTGGTTGAAAATACTTTGATGGGTGTGTTTAGAGGAATATTATCATGCTAAACAATGAATACATTCCTAAAAGGGAGTAATTATGCAAATAAGATAAGTTGCAGTTTATGAACTTAAATCATGGTAGAATGTATTAGTTTTTCAAAAATGATCTGTTTAATGACAACATGGACTTTTGTTTTCAATCCCAAGTCTTATGTTTAAACCTGGGTTAGAATCTAACATTGTAACCCATTTTAAACCTTTTTCATGAACAACACAAAGGCATATTAATAGCAAATTAAATCCATTATCTGTATCAGACCCTTAGATTTGAGAATAACTGCAAATTATTGCTTGCAATTTATTTTAAAAAGTGATATGTTCTACAGCTTCATATTTTGTGCAGCTTAAAATAAACAACAATATTTTATCTTTTCACAGTATGTGATAAATATGCATGATCAGAGCTACAGATCAAATGTTGATGCAAGGGTTTGGATGTAAAGGGTTATTTTACCAAAGTGAAACAGTACTACAATAATTACAACTGTTCCTTCATAATAATTTTTAGAACATGATATGACAACTACTATAGAATCAAAGCTTAAATGTCTTGTAGGGCTTTACATTTGTTAAGTAAATGTGAAAATAGATGAGCTCTTTATCACCTTTTTTTGAAAATTCATTCTGTCGCATCTTTTTCTCTGATATAGTCTACATAATATGCATTAAGTATAGATCCAGGGACCAGCTCAACCATGTTGGTTCAGCTGGTATATATGACATGGATCTTAACTGGTCTCTTCTAGATCAGAAATGAAGTAATAAATCTAAAAGTAACTGGTGTAGATCCTGATCAGACTACATGGGTGTGAAGGCAGACCAGGCACTTCACTAGGGCTGTTTAAAAAAATGTCTGGAAAAGTGAAAATATAGTGAAACTTAAAAGTTCATAAAAATTCCGAACTTGTTATTCTGTATCTTTGCTTATTAAACTAAGTACAGAACTGAAAAGATTTTTTAAATTGGTCAACTGGGTGCTAAGATATTGTCATTTGAAAAAAATGGCAAGTGAAGTGAAAAAAAATGTTAAGAATATAATTTTAAGGTCATATAAAGTCAAAACTGGTTGCACCATAATTATGTTTGTACAATCTTTACAGTGATCAAAATCAATCAAGTAATACTCATATGTGGCTGAATAAAAATTTTATAGAGCTTTATTGACAAATAATAAATAATAAATAAATCACAAGAATTTTAATTTATAGATAGATAGATTTATTTCGGCATAGGAAACATACAATGGTTTACATAATTTTTTTACACATGTGAACAATAAAAATAAATATTACCAACAAATAACAATCATATAAAATGTTTAGAAGCAGAGATAACCATGGAATGCTTCAAATACCAAGGATAACACAATAAAGTGCAAGCACTTATTTCCATTGCAGTCCTTTTATGTGCTTAAAATACAATTATTACTGTTTCTTATCATTTAAATGTGCATTCTGTTAAAATATATGTTGAAGCATCAAATGTAAGTGCTTTAGAACTTGTGGTATCACATAAAGATAAACAAGAGGGCCATGATGGCCCTTATATCGCTCACCTGAGTACAAAAGTACTCTCAGCTTGTGGTTTCAGACAAGAAGATTTTAAAAGTGTTTCCTATACAAGTCTATGTCAAATGAAGTGACCCCTGGGGCGGGGCCAATTTAGACCCTATGGAAATAATTTGAACAATCTTTGTAGAGTTCCACTAGAGGATGCTAAATGCCAAATATCTAAGCTCTAGGCCTTGTGGTTTCAGACAAGAAGATTTTTAAAGTTTTTCCTATATAAGTCTATGTAAAATGAAGTGACCCCTGGGGCGGGGCCAATTTTGACCCTAGGAAAATAATTTGAACAATCTTTGCAGAGTTCCACTAGAGGATGCTAAAAGCCAAATATCTAAGCTCTAGGCCTTGTGGTTTCAGACAAGAAGATTTTTAAAGTTTTTCCTATATAAGTCTATATAAAATGAAGTGACCCCTGGGGCGGGGCCAATTTTGACCCCAGGGAAATAATTTGAACAATCTTTGTAGAGTTCAACTAGAGGGTGCTAAATGCCAAATATCTAAGCTCTAGGCCTTGTGGTTTCAGACAAGAAGATTTTTAAAGTTTTTCCTATATAAGTCTATATAAAATGAAGTGACCCCTGGGGCGGGGCCAATTTTGACCCCAGGGAAATAATTTGAACAATCTTTGTAGAGTTCCACTTGAGGATGCTAAATGCCAAATATCTAAGCTCTAGGCCTTGTGGTTTCAGACAAGAAGATTTTTAAAGTTTTTCCTATACAAGTCTATGTAAAATGAAGTGACCCCTGGGGCGGGGCCAATTTTGACCCCAGGGAAATACTTTGAACAATCTTTGTAGAGTTCCACTAGAGGATGCTAAATGCCAAATATCTAAGCTCTAGGCCTTGTGGTTTCAGACAAGAAGATTTTTAAAGTTTTTCCTATATAAGTCTATGTAAAATGAAGTGACCCCTGGGGCGGGGCCAATTTTGACCCCAGGGAAATAATTTGAACAATCTTTGTAGAGCTGCACTAGAGGATGCTAAATGCCAAATATCTAAGCTCTATGCCTTGTGGTTTCAGACAAGAAGATTTTTAAAGTTTTTCCTTTCGGTTGCCATGGCAACCAGAGTTCTGCATGGAATTGATTTCTTTGAACAACTTTGGAAGAGCTTCATGCAAGGAACATACGTGGCAAGTTTCATCAAAATTGGCCAAGCCGTTTCAGAGAAGAAGTCAATTGAAGCAATTGTTGACGACGGACGACGCACGACGGACGACGCACGACGGACGACGGACATCAGGCTGTCACAAAAGCTCACCTTGTCACTACGTGACAGGTGAGCTAAAAATTGATATTTTTAAGAAAATGTGTCACACCCGTGTCACAATCCTGACAACCACATAAGTGCCTTGTACTCAAAAATGTTTCACTAAGACCATTCCTGTTTGTCACAATTTAACAAAACATGACATAGACTTCTAGAAAAAAAACATGCTCTTGTTCTCTTGTAAAAGATATATTGACAGAATATTGCAATATGTGCATAATGTCACACAAATTTAGCTGACATTTTCAATAGAGATAATTATATTAAAATCATTGCCTCTAGAAACATGAAACTTAATGATACACAAAACATTTTTCATGTTCTTTTTATCTTTAAAGTCCTGTAAATTTTTAATGATGTATTGATTTTCTTGAGGTATTTTCTTATCTACCATGCTTGACTTTATAGCATAAATTTTGATTACTTTAAGTATAATATGCTTAATTTTATCATTATTTGATGCCTAATAAATGCACCTTTTACTAAAGAAAACACTAAAACTTGTCTTAATTCAAGCTTTTGTAAAATACTGGTCTGAATAAATGTGAATTTTAAAAGTGTCACACTTTTTTGTTGCACTTCTGACATTTTTTGCTCATTATTTAAAAATATTTTTTTAACAGAACTGATGGTGCTATTTTGATGAAACTTCACAAATCTTTAAAGGCATGATGAGACACTTCTGCAAAGTATGAAAATGGAAGTAACTGTTTCTTGTACATTTTTTGAACAGGAAAACACAAACCAGCCATTTTTTGGAAACATCCCACTGGTGACACATAGGATATAGTCAGAACTAATGAACTTATCCAAATAGTTAATGTTTGATGACTGAAGCACATTTCCTGCAGAATTGATAGTGACATAAAATGGCACATAATTGAATTAATCATGTGCATGCATGTCCTAACAACCTCTACTTCTAAATACTGTGTTAACCCTTTCCTCCATATATACTCATTTTACGCGTGTGCAACCAGTGTAGATCCAGATCAGCTTGCACATCTGTGTCGTTTAATCAGGATCTGCACTGCTTGCATTTTTTTCAGAAGTAACTTAATGAATAAAAAAGTAAACAGTTTAGATCCATATCAGATGGCACAGATGTGCCAGCTGATCTGGATCTAACTGTTCGCCCGTGCAATTAAGGTGTATCTATAAAGGAAAGGGTTAGTCTGAATTAATTTGAGAAAGTTTAAAAAATATTATGATCTGTTCTTTTTCCATGGTCTAGCAATAATATTTCCAGAATCCTTGATCGTTTTGATAATTGTTCCAGGCCCACTTCTTGATGCAAAAAAGGCAAGTTTTCCCTATAAAGTTAATTTTCAAATCAAATAAGGCTGTCTGTGTGATTGCACCAAACAAGTGGCTTACTTATGGGTTCTCTTCAGTCTTCATTGCTCGGACAGGAGAATAAAAAAAAAATCAACATGTTTAACCTCATTTAGTGTTTGAATTTATATTTGTCCAATGAAGTTGCAGTATTTGTCAAATTGTTAGGAATTAACATCTATCAATCAGTACTTAGAACTGCATCACTGAATGGTTTACACAGTAAATGAAATCATTTAAAAACTACCATTTTCAGTTTGTGCCCCTCTTGTTACTAGAAGTATATAAGGCTGTTACCTTTTGTTACTTGTGTTACCTATGGACACAGAAATGAGAAGCAGATTATCTTTAATTATAGTGTTTTCAGTTTGTGCTCTTCTTGTTACTTGAAGTATATAAGGCTGTTACCTTTTGTTACTTGTGTTACCTATGGTCACAGAAATGAGAATCAGATTATCTTTTATTACAAATTGACTGTTTTCAGTCTGTGCCCTTCTTGCTACTTGAAGTATATAAGGCTGTTACCTTTTGTTACTTGTGTTACCTATGGTCACAGAAATGAGAATCAGATTATCTTTCATTATAAATTGACTGTTTTCAGTTTGTGCCCTTCTTGTTACTTGAAGTATATAAGGCTGTTACCTTTTGTTACTTGTGTTACCTGTGGGCACAGAAATGAGAATCAGATTATCTTTCATTATAAATTGACTGTTTTCAGTTTGTGCCCCTCTTGTTACTTGAAGTATATAAGGCTGTTACCTTTTGTTACTTGTGTTACCTATGGACACAGAAATGAGAAGCAGATTTTCTTTAATTATAGTGTTTTCAGTTTGTGCTCTTCTTGTTACTTGAAGTATATAAGGCTGTTACCTTTTGTTACTTGTGTTACCTATGGTCACAGAAATGAGAATCAGATTATCTTTTATTACAAATTGACTGTTTTCAGTCTGTGCCATTCTTGCTACTTGAAGTATATAAGGCTGTTACCTTTTGTTACTTGTGTTACCTATGGTCACAGAAATGAGAATCAGATTATCTTTCATTATAAATTGACTTTTTTCAGTTTGTGCCCTTCTTGTTACTTGAAGTATATAAGGCTGTTACCTTTTGTTACTTGTGTTACCTATGGTCACAGAAATGAGAAGCAGATTATCTTTAATTATAGTGTTTTCAGTTTGTGCTCTTCTTGTTACTTGAAGTATATAAGGCTGTTACCTTTTGTTACTTGTGTTACCTATGGTCACAGAAATGAGAAGCAGATTATCTTTAATTATAGTGTTTTCAGTTTGTGCTCTTCTTGTTACTTGAAGTATATAAGGCTGTTACCTTTTGTTACTTGTGTTACCTGTGGGCACAGAAATGAGAATCAGATTATCTTTCATTATAAATTGAATGTTTTCAGTTTGTGCCCTTTTTGTTACTTGAAGTATATAAGGCTGTTACCTTTTGTTACTTGTGTTACCTATGGTCACAGAAATGAGAATCAGATTATCTTTCATTATAAATTGACTGTTTTCAGTTTGTGCCCTTCTTGTTACTTGAAGTATATAAGGCTGTTACCTTTTGTTACTTGTGTTACCTGTGGGCACAGAAATGAGAAGCAGATTATATTTTATTATAAATAGACTGTTTTCAGTTTGTGCCCATTTGTTACTTGAGGTATGTAAGGCTGTTACCTTTTTGAGATGGAGAGTGTTTTTTATTTTGCCCACCATTCCTACATGTTACCTTTTGTTACTTGAACAATGTGTTTTTGTTACTGGTAACAAAAATATCAGGGGGTGTAAAAGTACTCAAAAATGAGCCATATGTGTTACGTATTATGAGATAACAAGAGGGCCAATTGGCCCTAAATCGCTCACCTGTCAAACTTGACCTAGATATCATTGAGATAAACATTCTGACCAAGTTTGAAGAAGATCGGACCAAAATTAAGACCTCTATAGTGTAGACAAGATTTTTTATATAATTTGACCTAGTGGCCTAGATTTCAAGGTCACATAACCCAGTTTCAAACTTGTCCTAGATATCATCGAAATATACTTTCTGACCAAGCTTGAAGAAGATCCAACCAAAATTAAGACCTCTAGAGTGCAGACAAGATTTTTATATAATTTGACCTAGTGACCTAGATTTCAAGTTCACATGACACAGTTTCAAACTTGAACTAGATATCAATGAGATAAACATTCTGACCAAGTTTCATAAAGATCGAACCAAAATTAAGACCTCTACAGTGCAGACAAGCTTTTTCTTTAAATTGACCTACTGACCTAGTTTTAAGGGTCAGGTGACCCAGGTACGAACTTGATCTAGATATCATCGAGATAAACATTCTGACGAAGTTTAAAGAAGATCAAATAAAAATTAAGACTGCTAGAGTGCGGACAAGATTTTTTTATAATTTGACCTAGTGACCTAGATTTCAAGGTCACATGACCCAGCTTCGAACTTGATCTAGATATCAATGAGATAAACATTCTGACCAAGTTTGAAGAAGATCAGATAAAAATTATGACCGCTAGAGTGCGGACAACAATTGTGAACGGACGACGGACGGACGACGGACGAAAGGTTATCACAAAAGCTCACCCTGTCACTATGTGACAGGTGAGCTAAAAATGATAGTGCCCCTAGCTGGGAGCAAACCCGCGACTTAGTGGTTGGCTTAGTGGGTGAATTTATTATTGGCAAAATACTAATATTTATTTTATAACAGGGTTCAATCCGTCGGGTTTTCGTCGGCAGCAAAAAACGCGAATACTCTTTCTGTATTTATTTCTGTAGTTCAATTTGATTCTTCTAACTCTGTAAAAATAAACCATTTGTGTCAGGGTTTTCACATGCTAAGTAAATGTTCAATATAAAGCTTTATTTCTACGAATAATAATGCAGTTCAGATGATCCTATAATGAGCGTTTTTTCTGCTAATTTTTAAATTTAGTTCTAAGTTGAATATATTATTACGCATGTAAAATCCCTCAAATTCCGATAAATTATCTGCCTTGAGCAAACACTACCATGATAACTTGAATGGATATGGCCATCTTATCAGTTATAAAATTATCAAACCGCTTACAAAATTTGTGCTGCAATTTATTCTGCCATTAAAGGGTAATATTTTTCACATCTGAAATATCGATAGACGTCAAGCCGAATTGCGAATATATCACTAATGACAAATGTCCATAGTTCCATTTCTTATTTAGTAACTGACATACTCGTATCACTGGTTCTTCTCTGTGAATGAAACATTTAGCCTGGCTACACAGATCATTGCAAGTGTGGGTGCTACTGCAAGAGTGCCACTGCAAGAGAGCAACAGTTTAACGAGCGGTTCGTAGAGGGTTTTCTTTATACAACGCATTATTTAGACCCGAAAAAGATCCTTCACAAATGATGAACAAAAAATATCTTCCTCTGTTAAAACCCGATCACTCTTTTTCTTAAATACTTTTTTTCTTATTATCTATTTTCTATGATTATTTGTAATCACTTCTATAATATGCACTATCCGAATTATTCTGGTCTGATAATAAGTTTGTTTGTCTTTTTATAGCTGTCTGCATCCTAACAAAATGTAATCGTAGCCAGTCTATTTTCTGCCCTACTGCATTGAGAGAGATGTATGTATGGAAGGATGTAGACTGGCTTAAGATCAATAATTGGAATTGAAGAAAACAAAATGTTTCATCGCCTGAAATTCCAGGCTAAGTTAAGGCTAGACATAAGGTACTTTATATTCTTTCTTATGATCCTGTTTTTAAATAAAAAATTGACTTTAATTGACTCTTAAAGTGTCATATTGCGGTGTATATCGGTATTCCCTCAATTCATGATGTTTAGAATTTTGTGGATACGTGTATTAAGTAAACTTATAAATACTAAATTAATTGCAATGGTTGATTTGTTAATGCTTGTCGTGTTAATAATTTGAAGTTGGAGTAGGACTTTATTTGTTCAGAAATGGCTTGATGGTGTTTATTACATTACTTAATTGTGTAAGCTTAAAAGATAGCTAATCTGAATAACGTGGTAAAATTGTATGCATAAAACTTAGACTCTGCATAAAATTACTTGTAAAATCAAATATACTTAAGGTTGGAAATTCAGTAACCGGGTTAGCAATCATCTGGTTGAAACATCTTTTCGCGTGATAATATTTCTTATATTCGGGGCTTTATGTTACATCTATGATTGGTTTTCTTTGAAAGCGGAACAGGTTCTAAAAGTTAAAACACAATAAGTATATTGAGCCTCCGAAGGCATTTTTAAAGATTTGAGTGTAGGTGCTTTATCTGTGTGTGATTTTATGTTTTCTGGAACAAATTTAAAAAATCATTCTGAAATTGAGTTGCAATTTAATTACCAAGCCAAAGTTGATCATTATGATTACAATGACAATTAGAATTGTGACGACGCTGACAACACGCGCATTAAAGTATAGAACAAATTTTGAAGTATACTGCGATGTTCTGTTTTGAGATTAAAAGTTAACTACCTCAGCATCATACATATTCAAGGTCGGACGTAGGACTTCTGGTAATGGGGTTCGTTTGCAGCAGTTGCATGATATTGATAATTTCCAAATTTCTTACTAAAGTCTCGTTGAATATAAAACATTGATGCCACACCCCTCCTCAAAAAAGAAGGGATCAGACAATCTCACTGAACACTTTCCCGATCCGCCCCAGTATTTTCTTTTTAATGTTTTGTAAAACCAGTGATCCGCCCCCTTTAAACTATGGTCGTTCTTTTAATTTGAAAAAAAAATATGTGTGCCAACTGATAAAAAGAGTGATAGATAAGTTTTTATTGATATTACCTTCACATAGAAAAAAGTTATTGCGCTATCGTGTTTTTATTGCGAATCCTGTTTTGAGGTTTAAGTTATGCTTTACTGAATTTTGTAAAGGCAAAACTTGAGCCAATATATAATTTAAGTTAAACACATTAGAAACGCAAATGTTTTAAACAGGAAATATATCTGAATTTATATATTTCGTGTTTAATGAAGTTGCGCTTCTAATTTCTTTGACGATAAATATACCTGCTGAAAGTAATTAGAAACGCATCTTCTTTAAACACGAAATTTACTTCGTGTTTAGAAGTTCCGTTGCTATTGCAATTTATCGACTATCGACTTGCTTGGGCCTGGGGCGTTAACTTGAATTCGCGGTTTAGTTAAATGAAAAAGGTGGCATTTCAATTATGCACTAAATAAATTAATAATTTTCATCCCTGCTGTAAAATGAAACCTGATGCGAATTAATGAAAACAAGACACATTCCTCATAATTTGTGTTTTTTGCGGTAAAGGACTCGTTACCAATAACATCTTTTATCAATTGGGGACGCTATGTACGCGGGAAATAGCGAAGGCGTATAAATGATGTGTGCAATACAAAGTATTGTTGTATTTATTTTTGACGGTGATGTTTTTGTTATTATTGATTTTCTTGTATTCAACGAAATATACGATTTTCTTTTCTTATCAAGCTAGTTTTAAAGGACACCAACCAATGCGGAAAATTATTACAGGGTTAAATCCGCCGAGTGTCCTTCGGCTCGAAAGAACACATATTAAGTTTCTGTATTCATATTTAAGTTCACTTTAATTATTAATAACAATCAAAAACTAATAAATTCTGTTAACAATGTTTGCGTCAGATATTCCCGAACAAGGTTGTCATTTGCTAAGTAAATGTGTCCAATATAAAACTTTAGTTCTAAAATGCATTTAGGTGATCTTTAATAATAAATGGTATTCCTTCGCTCGTATTTTTAAATAAGTTGTTTCTTAATATGCGGTCACGGTTGAATATGCGTACAGATTCCCTAAAATTCCGATAATTTATCTGCCTCGGGCAATATAACCATGAGAACTTTAAGGGATATCTACGTACAGCTTACAGACAATTAAAGATTATCAATTATTAAACTAAGTATCAAACTGATATTTACAATATACTTCAAAAATATGAAACACAGGGAATATTTAAATTAAAATACAAGTACTTCGAAAAAACAAACAAACAGAAAATCGTCTTTTTTGTGTTAGCTATCATTTTTTTCAGCATAGTAACATACCCTTCTGATCCGCTAAAGTTAAGCTTCCGCTTTACAAAAAAGTTTTATAGCATAAATTTAACAGATAATCATCAATTTTGATAGCTACCGTTTTCAGCACGGTAGAAAATTATCAATTCTGACTTGAAACGTATTACATTTTACATCTCTAATTTAATGATCGGAGTCAATCCGAATTGAAAATTTCTCATTAATGGTCCGTGTCCATAACGCCATTTCTCTAATACCTATTAAAACTCGATCACTTTGCTTCGGTATTTTTATTGTTTTCTATCTATTTTTAATGACTTTTTGTACTATTTCCCATATCTGCACTATTCGAAATTATTTATTCCGACTGTTAAAACGTTTTGAAATGTAAATTATTATGTTTAATCTGTTAATGTTAGATAACGACTATATATAACAAGAATTTAATTGATTTTAACGCATGAATAAAACATGATGAACATGGAAATTTTATATAAATCAAACAATACTTGCACAATCACAGTTTAATAAAACTATAAAAGAAATATACTTGCGTTTTATTATTATGTTGTATAATTGCTACTGTTATAATTCTTTATTTCATGGGACACGGCTGTTATCCATTAGCAAACAGTGCACATCCAGACCAGGCGGCACATCCGTGTCGTCTGATCAGGATCTACACCGTTTGCTTTTCGATACATTAGGTTATTTCTGAGAAGTGAACGATGTAGACCCTGTTCAGGTGACACATATGTGATTAAATATCATTTTTCGATGTCATTGATTGCAAAGCATGTAGAAAAACATCTCAAAGACTTATGACACGTTTTATTCAACAAATGGAAATAAGAAATTATTGAGTTTTCGAAATAAACGACTTCTAGACATCCAACTTGAACATACCCAAGCCTAGTAGTATTTTTTTTATTTATTTTACGAAACAGGCTCGTGTCATTTATTTCACTAAACTCGCGTGTTTAACAAATCGAGTTGTCTAGCGATTTGAAACTATCAATAAAAGAATCGGTTTCACTCCTTGTGGTGTTTTTGGTTCTAAAAATACTAATACATGTACACATTTTCGAACATATCCATCGATATGTTCGTCGCCTCCAGAAGTGTATTTGTTAACTAGTGTATGGATGACAGAGGGACTTTCGATTCCAAAACTGACCATCGTCCCTAATCTATAGCACCCTGGTCGCCTTTTAAACAGGAACGCCTCTTTTATAAACATCAACCAATAGAAAAAAAGCAACGCAGTAACGCGATAACGTGATTCGTGGGGCGGAGTTGTAATAACTGATGATTCGTTCATCATTTTAATATCCGCATTAATTGATTTGCGATAAGAATCTAAAGTCGAAATAACTGAATTTGGTGATTTAATTATTTTATTAGTTTGAATTAACCTCGGTACTTCCGTCTGTTGGTGCACTAGCTAGGTTAAAATTGAATTTCATATATCACCATGATGTCATTGTTTATAATTTTTTAGAAAATTCCTGTTTAGAGGGAAATAATGATTAGCTATTAATCTACATCTTAGTATTTTTGGACTTTTAAACAACATAAAAAGCTTTCTAAATATTGAAAATAAAATTTTATATCACTTATCATAATTACAAACGGGATTTAAATCTCATAAGGTAATTAAAGTGTACATGTAAATATATTGTTTTTAATGCTTGGTACTGTTTCAAACACATCATCATCATTGTTTTTAGTAACGAAACTTAAAATTGTAGGAATGTGGGAATCTGGAATTTAGTTAGTTAATAATTAACGCGTCTTTTGAATTCGTTTTAGCAGCTTATGTTGACAATACATATTGGGATGATAACTTATAATTAGATATCTTTGAACTTTTTGTTAATTGGAATACAGGGTAAATTTTGATTGAATGAATTATTAAATTGTCTACTAAATGTCAAATGTCGTTCAATTGTTTCTTGATGATGATGATGATGATGATGATGATGATTATGATGATGATGATGATGATGGCTATTTTGGTATTTACAATTCCGGTATTTAATAGCATATATGTTGCTATTTTCATTTTTATGCTCATTTTTTTGGTAAGTGACCAATATGTCTTGGTGGCCATATAAAAACTAAATCCAACCGAATATGGCACATTTAATGTCCACATTTCGGCTGAAGAGTGTGTCGTATTGACCGAATATTTCACACGTGCAACAAATACGTTCCGTGGCATATTTGTTCTGTGACATATACGTTCTGTCGCCTGAATATAATCTTGACAAAATATCATCCCTGACTGTAACGATGATTCTTGACAAAATAATATCGCATCAGGGGCGGCTCCAGCGAGAGTGGGGGCACCGGGGGCACGTGCCCCCTCCCCCGACGGCTCCGGCACGGAGATCGGTTATAGGGGCACAAGTTTGGTGGTATGTTTCATTATAAGCATTAATTCGGTGATTCTCACAATAATATCTGATATCGCTTATACTCTTTAGTTCGCTCTAAAATATTTTAGGCTTTAAACTCGACATTTTATTTTATTAGCAACATATATTGAAAATGTGACAATATAAGCATATAATAAAAAAACGACTGCAGCTAAATCTGCCTCGATCATTACACCATATCGTGTATATTTATGTAAGACCACCAGCAGGTGACAAATCGTTAGCCTGCGGCAATTGGCAGCAGGAAATGGACAGGTTCATTTTTAGAAATGACATCCTATTTTCAAAAATAAACTCGTCCATTTCACACCCAGCAGTGGACGGGTTCAAGTTATAAAACCACTGTACTTTTACATGCACGCCGGGGGAACTCTGATATGGAACTCGTCTTGCGCTCCCGATAAAATCGTATCAGCCGCTTCCGGGGTTCCATATCAGACGGAAAATTGACATCGAAAAAGGTAGGTGATCCTAAATTTCCATCGATCACATAAATTAGGGACCATTTCCCGGAAAAACTCGAATGCTATTCGACCCTCCTTTGAATCACGAACCAAATTATATTTGTCTCTTTTTGATCAGTTCAAAATCGACTGTAAAAACGATGTTGAAAGCGAAGGATTTGAACATAATTGTAGGCCGATCTTCGAACATTTTATGAAATAATACGGCTGATATGATTTTATCGGGAGCGCAAGACGAGTTCCATATCAGAGTTCCCGCGGCGTGACATGCGATAAAATCTGAGACCCGTCTTATGTTTCGCTTGGTTTGAGCACACATATGTTCTTGTTACGTTATCGGCACGGAAGTGTCTTATCGACCGGGCCCGGCACAGTTGACAGAACGATGGGAACCAGACTAGCGCAAATACTGCAGTGAATTGTTTTCGTATTTTTTATTGTTTAATCGTAATTGTAACATATAATAGATGACAACTTAAGAATTTAGTTATCCGCATTGTGGGAAATATGTTGTAGATGAGATAGATGTGACATAATATGAACAATTCTAATCTTTTGGAGATCACTTGGATGGGGTTTAGGCCTAGTATTCTACCGTAGAGAGCGCATAGACGTACACCTGGTCTATTTTAGTAATCACAATCTATGCATTATTAAAATGAAATACACAAATCCCGCTTTCAGCTTTAAGAATGTAAAACGTAGAGTTCGGAGTGGGCGGTCGCGGTTCACCGAGGGAAAATAAAAAATAAACTCGACTTTCTCTCTTTTAAAAAAGATTCCCGTCGGTAACAGTGTACTGTTTTCAGTCAAATTAAACAGCTATAGCTATATAGGTGGCATAGTTGAGTAAAGAAGTGCGGTAACGCCAAACGCGCTACTCCCTTTCTTCCATCCCTCCATTTTTTGTGAAGGGGGTCTGTGCCCACATCCCCCGGCGAAGATACCTCAGGATCCGCCCCTGAATCCCAGAACAAGTTTATATTCGGACTGATCTTCCATTCATACAAATACCGCATTAGTCAAGTGGTCTAGTCGGTTCCTCGACATTATGTTGTTGTTTAAGATGCCTTTGTAACCACGTGTAACCGCATGTAACCGCTATTTAACCAGAAAAACCAGCCCAAAATAATTCGCATTCATTTTTTTCACCTTGTAACCAGTATAACCATGTAACCACAACCTAACTGTGAATATAATCTGATAAAATATTATTGAAGAAAACTTTGTAACCACATGTAACCGCATGTAACCACAATGCAACCAATGAAACTAACCCGAAATATTTCGCCTTTATTTTTTTCTCACATTGTAACCAGTGTAACCAATGTAACCATGTAACCGCAACTTAACTGTGAAAATAATCTTATAAAATATTCTTTAAGATACCTTTGTAACCACGTGTAACCGCATGTAACCACTATGTAACCAGTGAAACTAGCCCAAAATAATTCGCCTTGATTTTTTTTCACCTTGTAACCAGTGTAACCATTGTAACCAAGTAACCACAACTTAACTGTGAAAATATTCTCATTAAATATTCTTTAAGATACCTTTGTAACCACGTGTAACCAATTGTAACCACTATGTAACCTGTGAAACTAGCCCAAAATAATTCGCGTTGGTTTTTTTCACCTTGTAACCAGTGTAACCATTGTAACCATGTAACCACAACTTAACTGTGAAAATATTCTCATTAAATATTCTTTAAGATACCTTTGTAACCACGTGTAACCGCATGTAACCACTATGTAACCAGTGAAACTAGCCCAAAATAATTCGCCTAATTTTTTTTCACCTTGTAACCAGTGTAACCAATGAAACCATGTAACCACAACTTAACTGTGAAAATAATCTTATAAAATATTCTTTAAGATACCTTTGTAACCACGTGTAACCGCATGTAACCACTATGTAACCAGTGAAACTAGCCCAAAATAATTCGCCTAAATTTTTTTTTCACCTTGTAACCAGTGTAACCAATGTAACCATGTAACCGCAACTTAACTGTGAAAATAATCTTATAAAATATTCTTTAAGATACCTTTGTAACCACGTGTAACCGCATGTAACCACTATGTAACCAGTGAAACTAGCCCAAAATAATTCGCCTTGATTTTTTTTCACCTTGTAACCAGTGTAACCATTGTAACCATGTAACCGTAACTTAACTGTGAAAATAATCTTATAAAATATTCTTTAAGATACCTTTGTAACCACGTGTAACCGCATGTAACCACTATGTAACCAGTGAAACTAGCCCAAAATCATTCGCCTTGATTTTTTTTCACCTTGTAACCAGTGTAACCATTGTAACCATGTAACCACAACTTAACTGTGAAAATATTCTCATTAAATATTCTTTAAGATACCTTTGTAACCACGTGTAACCGCATGTAACCACTATGTAACCAGTGAAACTAGCCCAAAATAATTCGCCTAAATTGTTTTTCACCTTGTAACCAGTGTAACCATTGTAACTATGTAACCACAACTTAACTGTGAAAATATTCTCATTAAAAATTCTTTAAGATACCTTTGTAACCACGTGTAACCGCATGTAACCACTATGTAACCAGTGAAACTAGCCCAAAATAATTCGCCTTGATTTGTTTAAACTTGTAACCAGTGTAACCAATGTAACCATGTAACCGCAACTTAACTGTGAAAATATTCTCATTAAATATTCTTTAAGATACCTTTGTAACCACGTGTAACCGCATGTAACCACTATGTAACCAGTGAAACTAGCCCAAAATAATTCGCCTTGATTTTTTTAACCTTGTAACCAGTGTAACCATTGTAACCATGTAACCGCAAAATTACTGTGAAAATAATCTTATAAAATATTCTTTAAGATACCTTTGTAACCACGTGTAACCGCATGTAACCACTATGTAACCAGTGAAACTAGCCCAAAATCATTCGCATTGATTTTTTTTCACCTTGTAACCAGTGTAACCATTGTAACCATGTAACCACAACTTAACTGTGAAAATATTCTCATTAAATATTCTTTAAGATACCTTTGTAACCACGTGTAACCGCATGTAACCACAATGTAACCTGTGAAACTAGCCCAAAATAATTCGCCTTGATTTTTTTTCACCTTGTAACCAGTGTTACCATTGTAACCATGTAACCACAACTAAACTGTGAAAATAATCTTATAAAATATTCTTTAAGATACCTTTGTAACCACGTGTAACCGCATGTAACCACTATGTAACCAGTAAAACTAGCCCGAAATAATTCGCGTTCAATTTATTTTCTGATATTCCCAACGTTTCTATGTAACCTTATATCATAGATGATAAAAGAACATGTTTGAGCCGCTTATTAGGATAGTTTGACAAGATTGAAAAAAATGTTAAGTAACCAGTGTAACCAACACTTCTGTTAGGTTACAAAATTACAACGGTTCAATTTTTAAGACCAATTTCGTGCGCTAGATGTATTAGATACCAACATCAAGTTCGGCGTAAATATAACAAAGCAAACTAAAGTTATTGAGGGAAAACTAAATTTCTATTTTAAGCAACAGTGACCTTGACCTTGATCACAGATACCTGTGGCAATCCCAAGCTGCCTTTTGATATCAGCTACTCATATACTAAGTTTGGCATCCAGAGGTAAAAGCAAACTCAAGTTATTGAGGGTAAGCTGAATTTCTATATTAAGTAAGTGACCTTGACCTTTATCACAGACACCTGGGTAGAAATCTCAAGCTGCCTGTTGATATAAGCTACCCACAAACCAAGCTAAGCGTCAACAGGCAATTTGGCATCAACATATGACATTCACAAAATACTTAACAAAAAATCTAAGTCAAAAAGGGGCATAACTTTGGCATAACACAGTCAGGGGTTATGAAACTTGACCTGATAATTGGTACTGTGATGTCAAACAATTATGTAAAGTTTCAAAGCTATACCTTGAACGGTAACTGAGAAAAAGACAACTTTCACAAAAAACTTAATAAAATTTCTAAGTGAAAAAGGGACATAACTTAGTCAAAATACAGTCAGGGATTATGAACCTTGTCCTGATAATTGGTATTGAGATGTAAGACAACCATGTTAAGTTTCAAAGTTGTATCTTAAACGGTTACTGAGAAAAAGACAACTTTCACAAAAGACTTAACAAAATTTCTTAGTGAAAAAGGGGCATAACTTTGTCGAAATACAGTCAGGGATTATGAAACTTGTCCTGATAATTGGTATTGAGATGTGAGACAACTATGTTAAGTTTCAAAGTTGTACCTTAAACGGTTACTGAGAAAAACACAACTTTCTCAAAAAAACTTAACAAAATTTCTAAGTGAAAAAGGGGCATAACTTTGTGAAAATGCAGTCAGGAATTATGAAACTTGTCCTGATAATTGGTATTGATATGTCAGACAACTAGGTTAAGTTTCAAAGTTGTACCTTGAACGGTTACTGAGAAAAACACAACTTTCACAAAAAACTTCACAAAATGTTGACGAACGCCCGCCCGCCCATCCGCCCGCCCAACGACATACCCCAATCTAATAACCAGGAATTTTCTAAAGAAAACCTAGTTAAAAATGAGGGGTTACCACCTTGGAACGGTCAGTGGCTAATCAAATTGCCACTGGGGGGTTTAAACCAGGTTCTAGGGTGCACCAACCTCACACTTGCCCCAACAGGTTCTCATATCACAAAAGAAATACAAGTTGTCTTGGTGAAACAACTCCAACCCACTTACCGGCTCAACAATGTTGCATGCAAAAGAACACAAACATATTAGACATAAGAATCTAATAGCGTTGCAAAGCCAAAGGGCGGGTACTCAATGATCTTACCGAGACCAGAACTCCTGGAGTAAAATCAGCAAGAACACGATGACACGGATAAAAGAAACAAATCGAGCTTCTAGGTTATTTTAAGAAAAGATTTCCTCATAAACCTTCATAAACTCTTAAACCCCTGCCACCGTCGTGCAACAAAAGAGGTAAGCATAATGATCAACTGTAGAAGGGTTAATCACCAGGCATGCAGAGCGCTGTAAAATATCATGTCGGTAACCTTTTCTTTTTAAATTTACAGATGGTTTTTACGAATAACCGGGAGAAATTAACATAGCCCTTTATCTTCATAAGTTTATAAATTAAATCTCCATAAAAAAACTGGCTGTGAAATACATTGTTGCAATAGTGATTTTAAACTGCACCTGTATTTATGAATTAGATCTGGGTATCGACGATAAAACTTGCAAAAGGTTTTCCTTAATTTGTGATACCGATAACCTTGTTTTAAAAATTTTTCTGTAATGCAAAGATTACGTTCATTGAAATCATTAATATCGTTGCAAGCTCTTGAAAAGCGAACAAGCTGTGAAATTATAAACCCCGTAAGATGTTGCAAGGGGAACATCGCCGTCTAAAAACGGAAAATTTACTATATTAAAATTAAAATCATCTCTTTTATCATATATTTTAGTAGTGACATAACCATTTTCAATTGACAGATTTAGATGGAGAAAGTTTGCTTGCTTTTCTGAAGTGTTCGCTTTGTTAAGTTGTAGTTCTTTAGGGTAGATCTTATTAACCAGTAATGGAAAATGGTTATTATCTATATTTAATAAACCATCAAGGTACCTCGAAGTGTTGTTAAAAGCTGTAATAATATCATCTTGATGTTCAGTAGAAAAAGATAACATAAAGTCTCTTTCATGACAGTATAAAAACAGATCAGCAACAAGGGGTGCACAATTAGTACCCATTGGGATGCCTATTACTTGTTTATAAATAGAGGTACCGAATCTAACATAAATACGAGGGTTGTTCAATATATAATGAGACTGTCCTCATATATTTTTATTCTGACATGAAATATATCAAAATTTGGTATCATTATTAAATATAACTTATCCTTGATTAGAATACCGGCTTTGGTAGAAAAAATATAATGCGACATAGAAATTATGATCATTCCAAAAACCATAGTAACGCGTTATCGCCCCCGTCCATTCTGTATTATAAAGACATACATTATAATATAAAGTAAAGTAAGAACCTATTTTTGCAATTACATAAAAATCCGCCAATAATTTGTTCGTTATATCAATGACCTCATATGAAAAAATGACGTCATTTGGTTGTAAAACGTTGAAATAATCAACATTTGTTTACGGTCACCCTTACACGTTGTCACTTAAAAATGATGACACAAGAACGTATTGAAGTGCGGGCAAACATTAAGTTTTGTATGAATTTAGGTAAATCGGCAACGAAAACATTTACAATGTTACAAGAGACTAAGGGGAAAGAACAATGTTACAAGAGACTAAGGGGAAAGACAGTGCTTGTCGTGTGTTAGTATTTAGATGGCACAAACAGTTTTCTGAGGGACATACAGCACTAAATGACGAGCAAAGGTTCGGTAATAAGAAGTCCGTGACAGCGTCATGCGTAGCGTCAATTCAGTCAGCGCTTGATATGGACAGACGTTTAATGGTGCGGGAGCTTGCCGAAATTGCTGATGGAGCTTTGGAACTGCGTATCGCATACTGACAAAAGATTTAAGCATGAGAAAAGTTAATTAAATATTTAATACATAAAAGTGTTGCATAATTCCTATAGAGGTTCAGTAATATCGTATATATAAGTCTATCGGCGTTTTTCTATATAAAATCATAATAAAAACATAAGAATTCATTTATTTAGTTTTAAGACATTTATAATTCCTGCATTAATATTGATCAGTTAATAAGTCATTAATTTGTGGGCTGCACGCCACCAATGATGTGTTCTGCATTCGGCAGCTTATTTTGAAAAGCTATGAATGTAATAAAACAATATAGCGACGTTTACAATGCGATCGACGTCGCTGACGTCGCGACATATTTGTTGCCCGGGGGCGATGATGCAAACATGACCTTCTTATAAATGCTGTTACTTTAAAGCTGTTTTGTGGATTTTTTAAATATTTTCTGAATGTATTCAGAAATGAATGAACTTTGTTATTATCTATTGCATATTACCGTTAAATGTTTCAAATAAAAGATATGAACACAGTCTCATTATATATTGAACACCCCTCGTATTATTCAGTATAAAGTTAGCGACTCTATTAGGTCTTGACAAGTACATAAAGTAAAATTATCATAAGAACCATCTGTAAAAAATGCCCTATGTTCATTACAAGCGATGAAGGTTTTATTTTCTCTCGCAAACGTTTTTTCAATGAGACTGGTTAGCTTGTCTCTTATTAAATTATGAGGGAGCGAGTTATATAAAGTTTAGAAATCATAAGTATAACAGAACGCCTGAAAATTATTTTATATAAGCTTTTTCAAAACGTCATTTGAATTTTTAATCGACCAAAATAAATTTTTGCCAGATGTTTAAAAAACCTTATCGCAATACCTAATTACATGTTCTTTAATAGCTGTAAGACAAAAAGTTAAGAGCACGGATAATTAAGTAGTAGTGCAAGAACTAGAGTTAGCAATAAATCTTGCTTTGTACGGTGTTTTATGCATTTTAGGCAGCCAATACATAGTAGGTACTTTGTCTTGTTTCGGCTCAATACTGATTCTAAAATTTGTAATTTGTAGAGTGTGTGCAGTAACAATTACACTCTCAGATGAAGAAGTCAGTATATAAGCATTAGTGCTGTTCAGTTATTCAGTTCGAATATTATTATAGTGTACCCGTCACACTATAATTACATTATTAGAAGCCTTATCAGCAGGTGTTAAAACAAATTTGTTATGAAAGTCTTTAATTCCTTTTTTCAAATGACGAAAGTTAAAACGAGGTCGAGGTGGTAATAAAGCAATGTTTCTTTCATAAAATGATATACGAGTGTCTATTATTTTGAATAATTTTTTATGTGTTTTTTCCAGTTAGAAAGTGCATTAGGCTCAGCATGTTCTCTTTTGCACCATTTATTGCAAAAAAAAGGTTTAAAGACTCAGCAATTTCTGCACGACATGCATTAAAATCAATTTTGGATGGAATTCTATAAAGCAATACTTGGAATTGACCAATCGGCATCTATTCTATCGTTTTGTTTCATTGCAGCTGTTAGCATTACACCTTAATGCTTTTTGTCGGGTTATAAAATTATTCACATAAAGAAATTGGAGAAATGCACTATATTTTTCAAAATTTCCAGGGTTTGGCGGTAAATACCACCCCCGGCAAATACTGGCAAATACTACACAGATTAGTTTTTTTGCCTTAAAATACTGCCGAATTCAACTTAGTTGACTGTAACGTAAAGTCATAATAATAATTAAATCACTCAGATATTTTTATTAAATTTCAAATCAGGTGATCACTATAATAAATATACATCTTAAAGAACTCAAACCTAAACATACAGGTGAGAAATTAATGCTAATCCACCTGTGCACCCGGCCATTGACACTTAACAAGCAAAGCCATAAGATCCAGACTATTAAAACAAAATGTTAGACAAGGGGCTGTAATAGCCAAGGGCAACAAAAGCAACAGTAAAGTGTCGTAAATGACCTATACAATTTGTCTAGGTGCAAGTAAATGGTTGTGTATTGGTATGACTCCATAAAGCTGCCAAACGGGTGTTCGGTTACAGATACCTACGGTTGAAAGAAAAGACAATGTATTCTTTGTATTGTAACCTTATTTGTTATTGCATTCATGTATATTTATTGTAAGTTGTGTACATTACTTGTTTAGGATTAAAATTCACCCTCTAAAATGCGAGTCCATTATTGTTAATAATTGAATTTTGAAATTGTTCACATGCTGACTAAGGGATACATTGGATTATATAAATTCCACGGGCGGTCAATTCAAATGACCACTTGTTCGGTACTTCAGTATTTATTCATTATGGATAAAGAGATAAAAGTTTTAAATTTAAGTATAAATATAATGGCAATTGAAGGGTTAACTTGAAATTGTCAATATGAATGCTGATAATAGGTGATATCGTAAAAATTCCAGACTGGTCAATTCAATCGACCAGTATTTGCCAGTATTTGCCGGTAAATACCACCGGCATGGAAAATACTCATATTTGCCGGAATTCTGCCAACCCTGCACATTTCCAGAAAAATATTTAATAATAATAATAATAATAATAATAATAATAATAATAATAATAATAAATGCTGAAAAAGCCCCAAATAATGCATTTTTTTTTATTTATTGAACACACTCCGAGCATCTCATTCCGATCAGAAAACACAATTCAGTTGGTACTTATAGCGACTAATAGCAACACAATTCACTTTTGAATAAATTTTGCATTTTCACAGGAAGGTAATGTGAAAAAATAGAAAGCATGGAAGTAATTTGCTGCTTATCAATTCATTTTATTTCATAACCTTGCTTATTTCAATACTGTTAAAATAACAACTGAAATGCAGCTGAAATCTGATTGAGTTGTTCATATTTACATAATGTGAAATCTAAACACTGGTGAGGTGAAAAATGCAATATTAACACATTACATGATGAGAACATCCTTCATTCTTTAATGTTACATCATTTTAAGAGACTCAGAGATCAGGCAACACAAAAACTCACACAAATACAGCTTGAAACTGTTTTATAAAACGCCATTATACTATGTATAATGGAAAATGTTTTGGGACCACAATAATACAAAAGTTACCACAGATTTTCAAAGCGACTTGTTCGGAAAATATTTTAAACGCATCTTGTCACAAAACACTATCTATCGCAAAATATATTATATTTATAAAGACAAATTCTTCTTAGGCAAAATGCGTTATAAAACATTCGTGAATAAATCAAAAAATATTTTACATGCAGAAAATTAAAAAAAAATCAATTTTCATCCAGCAGCCTAGATAAGAAAAACGCGACAGGAGAAATAATATAACAAAGTAAATCGATCTGAAATGATTATTATTTGCAGTGCTAGTTATTCATACATTTTAGAAACGAAGCATAATAAAAACTAATTAAGCGCAAAGTTGTAATATTGAACATATCATACTCGAGCATTATTTTCTAATCAGTAGAAAGTAAAAAAGACGACCGTACTTTGAATATAGATGCCTTATAATTAAAACTTTTTCATGTCTGTCACGTTTCTGCGTTAAACCTGTGTAATGCGGCCGAAGACTTTTATAGTTTTCATTTTCGCAGTAAGGCAAATTTTCATCGCTGTTTGTCAAATGCAGTTATCAATTTTCGCGCAAAGAAGATATTTGTTGCACAAGTTAGAAAACCTCCTCAGAAAGAAAGTTGTTTTGCTAAAACCATTGTATACATGTATGTCGGTAAATGTCGAACTCTTGAGGAACACATTTGAAAGATTTTGATTATACGCGATATATTTTATAAGGAACAATAATGATTAATAACCTTTAAAGGCGATATCGACTTAGGCTGAACATTTATTCTATTGATTAAGCTAGTTATTTATTTACATGAATACTTCCTAATAGAGGAGATGGTATAAAACAGACAGTACCTGCAAACTTACTGATATTAAAAAATACTATTGCGAAGTGCATTTACACACTAATATGTAATGAACGTCGTTAAAACTTAAAAAACAGTAACAATATGACAACTTTGTGCACTGGAATATTTTTAATTTCCCTTTTCAACTCAGCTATAGCTTTGTGTTGGCCATGTTCTTGGTTCCCATGGGATTCTTGGAGTCAATGCAGCAGAAGCTGCGGAGGAGGATATAAAACGAGATCTCGATCCATTTGTTGCTGGCCTGGTCAGAGCTTAAATGATTGCTTAAGTGGCTGTGGAAAATCCCGTAGCGACATGTCCGAAACTGCAGAGTGTAACACTCATTGTTATCATGGCGGGGTTTATACCGGCGGAACATGTAACTGTCAAGACATATATTACGACAGCTGTTGCACAAGTGGTAAGTACCGTAAAACTATGTTTTGTTTTTGTTTTTATTTTCCAAAGCGATGTTAAGTACATGCTAGCCATTTAGCTTAGGGATTAATGGCTCTTTATGTGGTAAGCTCTGTACTTTAATGTTATAAATCAAGTGAATTCATATTTGCCTGTTATTTGGCCAATGGTAGACATACCGGTCCGAGGCCGAAGGCCGACGGCTAATATGTCTGCCCGAGGCCGAATAACATGGCCAATGTGTATTTTAATTAATGACAATTTTATTAATTAACAGAACAAAAAACATCAAGTTCATATAAGACTAAACTATGCTAATACAAGAAATCTTGGGCAAATACGGATATTGTTGGGCCAATATAATATCGCCTACCCACGTCCATAAGCACGCGGGTTCGAGTCTCGACAATTGTGTTATGTAAATTAATTGTTTCTGGAAATGCTTGCGTTTACATCATAACAATCCTTTAACCTTTTGTACAACAAGCCTGAAGGTTTCATTTACCTAAGCTAATAAATTGGTAAATTCATAGAACCTTTAATTGGGTATACTAGAGTATACTAGCCAAGTTTGCTGCTACAGCAAAGATCAGTCATGGTTCAGATAACAATTATAAAGTAAAAAGCAATTCTTATACGTTTTGAATACATCATACAGTAAGGAAATTCATGAATACGTGTCCATTTGATTATTTTAACCAATTGATCTCCTATTCTGGCTTCGGACAACACAGTCCTTAACAGGGGAGCTAAGTTTAAAAAATGTGAAATGACAGAGGTTCGTTTCAACATTTTTGGGAAAATATAGACTCAGGAGGTGTTTTTTTTTAAATGCCAGTAAGAAAAGTTGGTAAAGCAAATAAGCTTTTTGTTTATTCCCGGAAAACTCGCAGTGACCTTTAATTGCCATAGAAAGGTTCTGGCAAGGCTACTTTCGTGTATTCAAAACTGGCTGAAATTTTTAGAGGAACGATTGATGCATCTAAGAATAATTTAAAACATTTCAAAATCGATATATGTTCTGCAATATAACTGCATTAGCATTACTTTTCGAACACACCTCGTACTCCTCTGAGTCTGCATCAATCACCGACGTTTCCTGGTTATTGTTATTCCACTAATTTCTATGAAACACTTTTTTCCCGTTAACTTTGGTGGAATACATGATTTCCAAATGTACTTTCAATATACGCTAGACAGTTTTCTCATTTTTTGATGTACCGATCTTATAAGTAAATCAATTCCTGATATAAATTGATTTATATGGAGATTTTATTTATAAAGTTTATTTGAAAACTCGATTTGTTTGTTTTATCCCTGTCATCGTGTTCGTGCTAATTTGACCCCGATGCTCTGGTCTCAGTAAGATCATTGAGTACTCGCCCTTTGGCTTTGCAATGCTTTTAGCTTCTAATGTTTTATTTGTTTGTGTGCTTTTGCATGCAACATTGTTTAGCTGTTGGGTGAGTTGGAGTTCTTTCACCAAGACACCGTGTACTTGTTTTGAGATAGGAGAACCTGTCGGGGCAAGTGTGAGGTTGGTGTACCCTAGAACCTGGTTTAAACCCCCAGTGGCAAATTGTTTTGTCACTGACCGTTCCAAGGCGGTAACCCCTCGGGTTCTCACTTTCGTTAATTGTTTGTGGCGTCCATTTTGAAACAGATTATTGTGAAACCATGCTCTCTTTTCCTCTCTACTTTCTGGCTGTGTGGGGAGGCTGTGTCTGCTGGATGTGGCCATTCCTGATATGCATATTTCACTTTTTTTTAATGTACAGTTTACTGTCCAAAAATTGTGTACGATTATATTTTTTAAGACTGAACGTAAGAGGGGCTGTTTATGAAACTATCCAGTCTGTCTATCTCAGCATAGTAATAATATAATTATTTTAAATGTTTTTTTTTTCTAGTAATTACTTGTTTTGTGGTCTTAAGTTCTTGACATAATAAAGAAAAATAAAAAAGTTAAACAATGTTATGATTTTCGCTTTGCAAGATCATAAGTAATTGAACTGTAGGTCGCTGTGGGTGCGAAATTTCATGCTTCGCGTGTCAATTTAAAATTTATTTCATTATCAAACACTGGTTTAATGCACATTTGTATTTGGGTATTTTACTGTTTATTCCAGAATGTCCACAGATCGACAACTGCAAACAGAGATATTGCACATATAACTGGAATACTAAATGTCGTGAATGCGTCGATGAAAAAATATTCTTTAAAAAGACAAATAATGATGCATCGTGTGAACGTAAGTAAAATGATTTTTTTCAATTAAATGAATCTCTAAAAACTCCAGTTGTCCTGGACACGATATCAACCAGTACCTGCTCATTGTATGTGTTTCCATGAAGTTGCATTCAGTAGTTTGCGTTTGTAAATGGGTCTGAACTAATTCACTAAGCGAACTTGTAACTTGTTCCGGTGTATTTAAAAAAACCCAGTTAAATTGAAAGGTTCAGATAATTCAATTTAATCTTTTTAACTTATAAACACTTTCATGCTTTCCGTGTGCAATAGTTCTTATAACAGGACGTCTAGATACGAGACTCATCTGTTTGTTAACTATTGGCGTGCATAACGCAGTACATTCATTTCCATTGCTGTTTCAATCTCCATGACCGTATTATATAAGGACGCCAGACCTGGTTATTTAGTAGGTAATATCATTAGTTAAGTCCACATATTAGTACGGATTTTGCAGTTACTGGTCTTCTTTCTTCAAGATATAGTCCGTAATGTAGGAGAAAGTTTTAATTTCACAGATATTTTGTAAATGAAGAACTCCGTATAGATGTACATGTGTATATGAAAAAAGCCCAACGTACTTGCAGCTGTATTATTTTGAAACTTCACGATTCGTTCAACTGTAAAGGAACATTCATGTGTTATAATTTATGAATTGTCCAGAAATTTTGAAGAAGAATGTATTCGAAGACTTCGCTTATGTCATAGAGGAAAAAATGCCCCACACATTGCGAAATAATACGGTTTTAGAACCAAGCTTGAGAAATGACGTTAGGGTTGTTTTTTTTCAAAATATTTAAGAGATGAAAAAGGACCTTTGAAAGCAATCCGAACAAGACAAATATCTCAATATTGCAGGCTCGATTTGATAGAGTCTGTTCATGGTCAGTAATGGAAACACATAATACTGTCAACGCCGTCTAGCCCCGGGTTTAGCGCAGCTCAATATTCGCACAGACATATAAATATCTGCTAACACCCTTCAAAGGCGGTAGTCAAAGGGCCCTGATTGAATGAACGTCTGTCTCATGTCACAAACAACGTTTCTGCGATATTGAAATAGATGAAAACGGGACTTTGAAAGCTACCAAACACAACATATGTTAAACTATTGCAGGCTCGGTTTGACTGTGCCGGTTCAATGGTTGTTATGGAAATACTCGTACATACAGTACTAAAAATTATGAAATTGACAATTTTTCCGATTCCGATCCGGTCCGCTTCCGATCCTTATGTAATCTATAACCAATCCGATTCCATTCCCATTGCGGTCCAATTCCAATTCGATTGCACTCCAAGTTTTTCACTCCAGACAATGCGCTCCAAACGATCTTTACGCTCAAACCGATTCTTCCGATTCCGATCTTTTCGCTCCCGATTTTCATTGGTCATTAACAATGCGCTCCAAACGATCTTTACGCTCAAACCGATTCTTCCGATTCCGATCTTTTCGCTCCCGCTTTTCATTGGTCATTTCTTATAACACATCTCGCGCTGAATTTACATTACTGTGACATTTTTCTTATTTGCAGTTTTGTTTAATTTTATTGTTTAAACATCGTGGTTACTAACAAAGTAAAGTGATCATTTTAGATCTAAAATGATGTCTTACTAAATTTTACATCAGTTTAATGTAAGCGTTTATTACATTGCAGTTTTAAAATATAAGCGTAAATTACACCCGATATAAGTGAGATTCATGTTCATTTGAGATGTTAAGGAACTAAGCTGGATTAGCGTAAATCAAGTTAGAAAATGCTTTTGGTCGGTATGCATCAATAAGCAGTTAATAAAACTTGTTAGCCTAAATTTACGCTCTAGGAAGTAGCAAACATGCAGAATATACCGTTGAAGAGCTAAACAATTTTTCTGCATTAATGTACGCTGATCAAGTTTTGAAAGACTTAATAAGAATATTCGTTCCGTTTTGCGTAATTTATGCTGTAACATAGAAGTAAAACTTGTGAAACATCGATAATAAACTTATTTAAATGTGAATATCATGTCTATTTCTTTGTTTTTTCACCGCTTAAATCAAAAGGGAAAAATAGTTTCTCTTTTAGTTTCTGACAGAGTTTATTGTTTATATTTCATACTGGATTTAATAAATGTTTACGTTCAAGTGGTTTTTAGCATTAAATACATTTCAGTTGCGAATCTCCTTACTAAATAAAATAATTCATTAACGCCATAATTAAGCGCGGGTGAATGTTCATGTTCGTTATTTCTACCCTTGTGTAAGAAATATTATTACGTATTTTCGCTTAAAGGGCAATTTATACAAAAAAGGTTCCGGACTTAATTTCAACAATATCATGCGTGTGAATGGTGTAAACACACCGTTTACTATTATATGTATTCAGTTTTATATACAAAATTATCGTTAAATTAGTTTTTTATTACTAGTGTTTAATAGCAGAAAACTCAATTAAATTATTGTCGAAAAATGCTTTGCTTAAAGTCGCTAAAGGAATCGGAAGAAGCGATTCGAATCGCTACTATATATAACTGAAAAACTATAAATAGAAGCGATCCGATCCGATCCGATCAAAACGCTCCGGTCTTTCCACTACAAGCGATCCAAACGCTCAAAGCGATTCCGATCCGGTCAAAACGCTCCGGTCTTTTCACTCTGAGCGATCCAAACGCTCAAAGCGATTCCGATCCGGTCAAAACGCTCCGGTCTTTTCACTTCAAGCTATCCAAACGTTCAAAGCGATTCCGATCCGGTCAAAATGCTCCGGTCTTTTTACTCCAAGCGATCCAAAAGCTGAAAGCGATTCGCTTCGATTCCATTCCGTTTCCAATTCGATTGTGCTTCCATTGCGCTCCTAATGGGATCGGTTTGCTGTCAGCTTCCGATCCGCTTCCGATCCGATTGTCAATTTCATGATATTCAGTATTGTAATTATTGTTGTTCATGCGCCTAGCTCCGTGTGTTTATGTCTCAACAGATTGTTAAAATAAGAACTTTTTGGGGCGTGTTTTATGTAGTTTTCTTTAAATTATTCTGATATTCTTAGAAAAGCCGTGTGAGTTTCCTTTACCTTCATGGCTTTATCCTTAACATCGCGTGCGTGCGTGCTTTTGTATTATTGCACATCTATGGAAGCATATTTGTGCCACAACTAAACCAAATAAAATAACGTGAAAATAATGGAGGATTTCGCAAAAGAAAGGTTTTTTTCGCGAAAACATCAATATTTTCTCGACAAAATAAAAGCTATGTTAATTCGAATTTATTCCTGTTAGTGCTCTAAACTGCCACAACATAAAAATAAAGTTTTCATGGAAATAATGGAGGATTTCACGAAAACACATAGCTTTTCACGAAAACTTAAAAATTTCTCGAAATATATTTTTGCATGAAAATAATGGAAGATTTCACGAAATCAGATTTCGTGAAACGAAAAACAGATAACTTTTCATGAAAGCGTAACAGTTTCACGAAAGATGCCAGTTATTTTAAAATTATGGAAGCATATTTGTGCCACAACTTAACCACATAAAATAACGTGAAAATAATGGATGTTTTCGCGAAAAAAGTTATCTGTTTTCGATTTAAAGAAATCTGTTTTCGAGAAATCCTCCATGATTTTCATGGACACTATATCTTTAAAGAATTATCAGGAATAAATTCGTGTTAATTTTTTTCGTGTGTTATTTTATCTGTTTTCGCGAAAAAAAACTTTTTTTGCGAAATCCTCCATTTTTTTCACGTTATTTTATATGGTAAAGTTGTGGCTTAAATATGCTTCCATACACACCATATTGATAGAGCTCTTTCATAATCGATTAAGACTACGTCATGAAGCTATATACTCATTTAAGTTTAATATGTGACGTAATTAAACGAATGTTTACGTTTTCGAACAGAGCAAGCTGTTTTGTTTTTTTTTAAACATCTGGAAATGATACAGTAGAAGGTTGCTAAATTCTGAATGCCAGAACTTGGAATTGTTTATCGTGGTTTGAGTCTGTGAATGCCTTTTTTAAAAAAGTATTTCATTCTTATACCGCTGTAGCGGATTTTGTTAACACCAGGTTTTATGGAGAAAACGAATGGGAAATTAAATAAGAGATAAACTGCTTTTTGATCAGGATATTTCAACTGAAATGTACGATTCATTCTATTTGAATCATCAAATGTGACGATATCACGCCGGGTAAACTTCAAAATCGCAGGTCCGTTATCAACGTATGAATCCGCTGCCACAGATTCCTGTTAGAGGTCCATTTCTGGCCGGTATGCCAGAAGCTCTGTATAGGTTTAACAGAGCTCTATTTTCAAGTTTGGTCAATATCAGCTTATAAATGGGCGATCTGTATCACAAGATGCAAGAACAATCACCCAAACCACAAAACAGCCCCATTAAAAAAACAAAAACAAAAAACAAATATTTCTCGTTATCCTAAATAATCAAAAGATAACACGGTAAACAGAACTCGGAAAATTATATGATCCCATTTTCATACGAATTTCGAAGACAAAATCGTAACTTACCGAACAAATGTTTATTGCCATTGATAGATCCTATAATTAATCATTGTCCCATCACATTAGTAACTAAACATATATTTGTCTATTTGTGGTGAAAATACAAATATTATCAAAATTTATGGAGGTTTTTTACTCGGAATCTATTCTTTTCCGATTCCGATTTATTTAAAAAAACGAGTTAACTACGCATTAGAACCGGGTTGAACAAAAGTTTTTGGCGGAAAGTTCTGAACGTCCGCAATACGCCGGTATGTTTCATGTACGTACGATGCGTGATTTAAATATAAATCAAGAAATTAGAGGTTAATTATTTTGAATATTTGCTATTTTTAAGAGCATTCGGCTTAGCATTTTTCTCGTGTCCACCATTGATTGCAAAAAAAGTTTAAAGAATGCGATTTCCGCAAGACATGTGTAAAACAAGTTCATAATATCTCCAAAAAATAAGTCTTTAATAATGAAACAATATAATTGCATCATTTTAATTATTACACATATAGACATTTCTTAGAATTTTATATATTACACATATAGACATTTCTTAGACCTTGGCAGCTATGTTGTTTTACAACACAAATATTTCCACAAAGACTTCGATGGATTGTTCATGTGAACCTTTTTTGAAATCTGCATTGCGTTTTTTTAGTGTTTTTTTTTCGAAAACGGGGATATTTTGTGTTCTGGGTGATTTGAGTTTCATCTCGTGATACAGATCGCCCATTTATTAGCTGAAATTGATCAAACTTTGCACTAGAGCTCTGTGAACCCTATATAGCTCTACTGACATACTGGCCAGAAAAGTACCTCTAAACAGGTGTCCGTGCCCGATGCAGTATTAAATGTTAATGTTCTCTTTTTCGTTATTGTTTGTGGAGTCTTATTTGAATTGACATATTTATAAAAAGCATGCTCTCTCTTCCTCTCTTCTTTTACGATGCGAGGGTAGGCTGTGTTTTGTGAGTGTGGCGATTCCTGATATGCATATTGCACTTTTTTAAATAACGATTCTTTTCCACAACCTCGTTACCGTCAGGAAGCATTGCCCTTGGATTGGGATACAATGACCTTCACCGAATATCAATGATAGATCTCTTTGACTTACTTTCTATCTTTCCATTAAATACTTATCTGAATTATATTCTATGATATTGTTACAGGCATGTGTGCATGGAACGGTCATTATTGTTGGCCTGGGAAGTGTGATGAAGAACTGACTAGAGGATGCAGTTGCGCTCCTGGATTCAAAAAGATAGATACGTCTTCAGAAACTTCTTGTCAACCAACTCTAAAACCCTCTATATTAACATGCGACACAGTAGTACTTATTCCGGGCGGTGAAAAGAAGCGTGCAATGAGTAAGGGCAATTCGACAGCTTGCTCATACCTTGAAGACATATATGGCAATTTCAAACCGTCTGTTTTACAGTTCGATATGATGTCCGAATACACAGTTCCGTTGTCAGACCTGCCAACACCAAGCTTTATACAAGAGTATAATTTCGGTGTTACAGATACGGCAGTCAATATATTACGCCAAGAGATCACTGGTGAGTAGTTGAACATCCTTATTAGATAAAGACTATTTAATTTATTAACAAATTTGCTTATTTCATGACAGGTTTGATTTATAAACGATTTGTAAATACTGTTAGAAAACTCTATTAAAATTGAAATGTTTATAAATTTTCAAGTACTTCCTTCTTAAAGTACTTGAAAGATAATTTGAAAAGCAATAACTTTGGGGTATACATAAATGTATAGGTAATTTTGCCGAACATTAATTTATGATGAATATATGTAGATACTCACGAATTACTGCATAAGTTTATTTACGACGAAATCAAGTATTTATTTAAGTACTTCCTTAAAAATCATGAAAGCACTTTTAATGCAATCGATTACTAAATCGCAATAAAATTGTCTGATAAAGCTGGTGTTTTTACTGATGATTTATTTACTCAAGGTATCACAGTCAAATTAAATACAACCCAGCTGTTTGTCGACACAAGTTCCAGTTTACACGCAAAGCAAACAGTTTCTAATTCTGGTAATATATCACTGGCATCATCAATATATACTGTACGCGACGGTCAGGCGTAAGTATCATTACTGCATTTGTGATTTATGTGTTGCTTTTCATTTTGACCATCGAAATTAAATAAGAACCATGTCACTTTCCTTTCTTATAAGCTCAATGGACGTCCAAACATCATTTTATATGATGTCCTAACACTTTTCAAATCAATGAGAACCTTGAAAATACTAGAGCTGGTGAACAAACAAAAAACAGCGATCACACTCATCTACGGACACTCAACGGCTATATTCTTGGAATTATTTGAAAGTCGGTCATATAAATCATACATGTTTTCGGTAATACCAACCGGTTGTGCCAGGATACATTCTCACGCTGTGGCAAAATGCAATAAGTTAAAAATGCACGAGAGGAAGTTACAAAGAGCAAATGACTATTAAAGACCGTATTGGAGAATATATATTTTGCAGTTATAAATTCAAGAAGTAAAGGAAATTATTAAAAGCCCTTATTACCGTTACTTCAAGAAAAAATGTTATCAGATAAAGACATTTAAGTTTTAATGTGATGGTTTCATGGAATTAGAAGCCGATTTGGCAATATGAATCTGTCTGTTTAAGCAAGACACCTCGAGAAGTCTTTTGACGTTTAACTTAAAAGTGAATCTTCTTTCAATGTACGTCTTTCAATCTTTTAAATATCTTTTTTTAAAATACTAATCAGAGAAAAAAAAACATAATTAATAGGCCGGTGGCCAAGAACACGTTTGCTCCCCCCTTGGGGAATTTTATAGACATGATATTTTTGAAAGCCTGTTATGTCCTGGATAATTTTGCAGTTTGTTTGCACTCTGGCGAGTGGGGCATAAGGGCGTTACATGTACGGAGGTTTTAATATGTTACCCCTAAAATTTGTAGAAAAAAATATATGGATTTTGAACCTTTAATTTTGCTCTATTCCAGCTACGATTTAACAAAACTTATATTTTTATATAAGAATGATGTATTCTCTGTTGATTGATATAGTTTTTATTTCAAAATTTTTGCACTTACGTAACATATTTAGTGTATAACATACATAACCCTTAAAAGATGAAATTTAAGTCAGAAACTTACCTGTAGGATTTTTGTTTGTAAGCAAAGATAGGCAAAAATACATGTTTTTGAAAGCTGCGTGATCACGCAATATGAAGCAGTGTAATTTTCATAAAAATCACACTGGCAAAAGTAAAATTTTTACCATAATCTAAAATGTTACCTTATTGCTAATTCAATCATAATATTCATGTTTTGCGATGAACAAGCATAAAATATAGTGTTTAATTGGATAATTGGGCATAATAACTGTAAGTGTTCTTGAAACTTGCATGACTTCACATTTTCAACATACATAACATATGTTACTCATCAAAATAAGGCATATTTTCTTGTTTTTATTTGTTTTTAATTGTGTTAGCTGATATAGCTGATATCTATTTGAAGAAATTAATTATGCGTGCTTTGTGAAATGTCCTGATGTTTGTTAGCCCTGTTTAAATTTCTTATTACATTGATATTTGTTTTTTTAACTAATATTACTGGTTGAATGAAGTATTTTCTCTAAAACTGATATTGTCGTACAAAGAACTGAACACATTTTCAAAACTGTATCACAACTATGCGATCATTTTAGATTAAACTATAAAATAATGATAGTAAAGAGTTTATAATTTATTCTTTGTTATGTTATGTGGTTAAAATGTAAAAGTATACAAATATTGGTTTGAAAAGTGTAACAAACAAAACTAATTAAAATTAATGATATGTTACCTAATTATTTAATTAATGTTCTTTTTTTTAGAAAGATGGCTTAGAATAAAGAAAACAAATTTCTAAACCGTGTTATAGTTTGTATCTAGATTACCGTAGAGTCATTCATAATGTGAATATGAACTTTCTATAAACTATATTTACTAAAAACAAAGTTGAAAGCACCAGTTCTGGTCTTTTAGAGCAATAATAACTGATATTACTGTGAAATAAAACATGTGAAATAAGAAAAATAAATTGTCCTAAATGAAACTTTTTTTTTTCATTGTTCAAAGAAAGCTAAAGAATTTGTTAAGAATCCTTAATAAGATCTTTGTAGATTTTTTTTTCTTGAAGACAAATTGTTAAAGAGAAACATCCTAATTTGAAAGACAATCTGTGAAATGCAGGTGATGGTAAATTAATAAACAAACTTATGTATAATATTTTTTTAGGTTAAAATTCTTTTACTTGAGTTAAAAAATTGCTATATAATGCTCATGCTGTTTCAATGTTTTACACATTCTACACTGAACCTCAGTATTTTAGATGAATAAAACTACTTTTAAAAACATTTCTAACATCAGATAATTTAATCAGCTAAAGTGTAAAGTTTGATTTAGTAGCTTTTAAATTTGTTATAGATCAACTTAAACACAATATAATATTATATAAAAATATTTATAAAAATGTTAACTAATTGTTTGCAGTTTCTTGCTTTTCTTTTCTTATTGTTTTTGCTGATTATTAAAGTAAAAGATGGCAACATATTATAAGATGACAAAAGAAATAAATAGAACAATAAAATGATAAAAAATTGTTAATTTTGTTTATTCCTACTTTTCTACATTTTGTCAGAGCAAATTAATGTTATCTGTCTCAATCCAGAGTTTCTGGACTTAGCTTTAGACTGGATGCAACAGCCCATAATTAGTGTAAACGTAAGCTGTACTGTAATGTTGTCACTGAGCCATATAGATAGGTTTAATTTAAAAAAAAAGATTTAAAAAAAGGACGACCATCTACATCATACACATATATTTCAAGACATATTGATTAGTTTACAGATCATTAACCTCTAAGGTTTAACAATATTTAAATTAAAAATACATTACTGTTTAATATCACCAGCATCAATACCTTAATTTCCTTTTGTAACATAATTATAATACATTACCTATTTTAATACAAGACACATAAAGTGCAGGAAGGTTGTTAACCTATATACTGGATTAAGATTAAGATTTGTTTACTGTTTTATCACAGCAACAATCATATTACCTCATCTTACTTATGGTTATAACAGTGGCTACGCATCAATTACAGGCAATTTTAATGGAGACGTGTATTGCTTGTCCTTGAAAAAAGTAAGTAATAAAAAAATCAAATATCATGAATAAAACACATTTTTTACTCATAATATTCTTGGTAACACAGGAATTGCTTATCAAACGCAAATAATTTAATAGCTTTTTATTACTAACTTGAACTTCATAATTTCTAAGTCACCTTTCTCTGAGAACAATTTATTAAATTTATCACTAGAATCACTATTTCTTATGGATATAATTGTAACTTAAAACAGACACTCATTTTAAAATGTCTCCTATACTAACTAAGTGCAGGCTGATGTGTGCTGGTTTAACAAAGTTTACCTTTTAATCACACAATATGACTTTCAGAGTTTATTTCTTTAAAATTCATTTTTATTTATAGATAATTATTTGCTATATGGCGTAGAAAAAATAGGTATATTTCAGAACTTTTATAACTGCCAATTATTTCTTCATAGCATACAATTTTCTCAAAGGTCACATATTCAAATAGGTGTTACAGTAAAACGCCCCACTCGCCAGAAAGCAAACAAATTGCAAAATGCGGAGAATGGCATAGGCTTTCAGGAAAAACATACTCTTCAAAATTCCCCCAGTGCGGTGGGGCTCTATTGGCAGCTCAAGGTCTAATACATTTATGGCCTGTTTTCCCATTTTCTTTTCTTTCAGTAACATATTTCAATATAGCGTTACGGGCTTATGTCCCGATGTAAGTCACTTTATTACATTTGTCCTGAATTCTCATTTGTCATTCTATATTCTTCTTATAAGCACAAATTACTTCCTACTGCACGTAAGAAATGTTTCATACATCTTATTTTACTAGGTTTTTATGTTAAGTAACATAACTTAATCACTGTTTTAGACCAATACCTTAGGTAACCGATGTTTTATTGCAATAGCAATGTAGATAAGGGCTTCCTGGTGTAGAAAAAATAGGTTTATTTTAGAACTTCTATAATATTCAAATATTTCATTCTTACACAAACTTTTTTCAATGGTAACATATCCAAATAGGCGTTACGGAAAAAGCCCCACTCGCCATAGTGCAAACAAATTGCAAAAGGCGTAGAATGGTATTGGCTTTTAGAAAAACATACCCTTCAAAATTCCCAAAGGGGGGGGGGGGGTCTATTGGCAGCTCAAGATCTACAACTTCATTACTTCAAAACTTATTTGTAGGTTCGAACGATCGTTCATAAGTTGTTTGTTTTCTACTTATTTCTCAGTCAATAACTGTTCAAGTATTTATTCAATCATGTTTTATTGCTCATAATGCACATACGAATTAATATCTAATATCAGATTGTGCGCTGAATTTGAGGCAAACGGTGGTGGATATCTCAAGAGTAAGAATACCATTAGTCGTGATGTCTCGTCTGCCGTACCGTACCAGAAAGTCAAAGGAACTAGACTAGTCTGTTACAGATTTGACAATGTGCCACCAGAACACTGCCAGTCCAGCGGTAAATGTTTGCTGGAACCAATTCAATTACGGAATAGAATCACCAGAGAAAGAATGATTCAAGTTATCTTTGATGGTTGGACAGATCCTGTACCCGAAGGGGGTTCTGACATTCATGCTTCTTCAATAGAACACTATGAAATTACTGTAAATTTGATCATTCCAGTAAACGGTCTTCCATCTAAGGTTGATACCAAAAGTGTCTTCAACAAGAAAGTTACGCACACGGAGCATTCAATGGATATCAACCTAACATCGGACAAACCCAGATTATACAGCATTCTGCTTGAAGTAAAGGACGTAGCTGACAATGTCCGTATGGCGCGACGATTTCTTCTTTACGACAACAGTACTTTTATAACAACCGATTCCGACAAACCGTTTAAAGTGACATCAGCGTCCAGAGCGACAAACTATACTTGGCAGATTCACCATCATGATATTTGCTTAGATTGGAAAGATCATTTTCTAAATCAGTTTTACATCGATAATGAGCTGCTAAATCCAATAGAGCTTCACCACAGCGGGCTGATATCGGGCGTTTATGATCAGCAATCTGGAGATTTGCCGATTATAGGCACGCCAAATGTTTATGGGATAATCAGATATATGTGGTCCTGGAAACTAAAAGATAGCTCTTTCTCCAGCGAAATAATTGTCCCAAACTTGTTTAATCAGTCATATTGCCAAAACCTAAATGTCACAGATGGTCAGACTTACATAATTCAGATACGTCCTGTAGACATAGCAGGCAATACAATCAAGGAGGAAAAGGTTGTTCATATTGATCGCTCCGTACCAGACACCAGCAACATTTGGTTAACGAAAGATGGATACAAGACACTGTTCGTTCACCACAGAACAGATTTATCCACAATGCAGCTGTATTTTGAGGCAACAGATCCTCACAGTGGAATAAGAACAATTGAGTGGACTTTTGGCGAAACTGATTCAGGACAAGAACTTGCTTCTGGGTCGTTGGCTGTTGGAACAATATCGGAAGTAAGTAAACAGGTGGTTAAAATTTTTTCATTTTAATGTAACAAGCTGTTCAAAGTATTTATAATTTCATTTGTTTAAATGCCTTGTCAATGTCAGTAAAGAATATTTCAGATTACATGTCCTACAAGTGTAGCACGCTGTTACTGTCCAAAAGTCGGAGCATGTGAAGTATTTAACTACACGGTTCCTCTGAACAAGCTGGTGGCTGACAATAAACACCTGGGTGATCATAACAGAAACTACTACTTTACAATCAAAGTAACAAACCATGCGAAGCTTTCAAATACTGAACATATCGATATTCTTGTTGACGACTCTCCGCCCGAGGCAGGAGTTGTGTATGAAGGTTAGTGTAATTGTTACATTATTGCAACCGTGGATTTCAATTAAATTGAATCAGTTTTCATGAAATGTGTTAAGCCATTTTTTAACATAAAAACAAAGTACTAAATAAGAACCGCAAAAAGTGACTGAAATTACGTTCTCTGCCAATAATTGACGCTTATTCCATTGTGCTATTGTTTCATGTATTGTTGATGCCGTCACTATAGCTTGTAGCTTTTCAAACTTCTTTGGTCTTTTGTTCGAGATTTACCGTCTAACGCACACTTTACAATAAGATATATATCGAAATTGTTCAGTCATAAAATGAAAATGTTGACTTATGCTTCATCTTGAAGCGGTGGTTTGGGTTGAATTTGATCAAGCAATCGTCGCTGCTTTATCTTAATAATTTCTTGCCGTTTAAAAATGGTGTTCATTGTGGTTTTCCAAAAAGTTGTATTTCTTGCGAAATTATAAATCCAATCTTACCGATTAACAACGTAATTGTTTGCTATTATATCTATTACAGAAAAATTAACAACATAATTTATATAATTAGTATCTGTTGATTTTTTTAGGTCCAGTTGACAGCAATGATATCGATTACACAAGCGACGACCACTTTATTGTACACTGGCATGGATTCATCGACCACGAAAGCGGAATAAAGTCCTACAGGATAGGTCTTGCCAACCGATGTCTCGGACAACTAGAGCTTTATAACTTTTCTTCTGTCACAGACATTCAGTATTATGAGGAAATTCTATTCACAGAGACATCAACTAAAGTACCGGCAAATTTCACGGGAAAGCGATTCGTCACGGTTATTGCATTGAATAATGCAATGGATCCTTCGGCCGCCGTTTGTTCAGATGGTATAACAAGAGACATTTCACCACCAGAGATACGAAATATATCTTTACAACACGCTAGATGGTCGGAGTCAGTCGTCTGCCATAAGGGATCCGCATGGCTGTTGCATTCTAGCCTTAGCAAGGTTCAGCTTCATAACATCACGGAATGTTCCAACAAGTGTTCTCCATCTTCTGCGCCCCATCCACTTGCAGCAGTTTTGCCAACTAAGTCAGAGACACATGCCGATGTTGACATTTCTGCATTTATGTGCAGCAAACTACGCAAGTACGATACAAACACGGTTATTTATCTGCCAAATGACCAAATATTTCTCAGCTGGGAAGTCGAAGTAACGTGGAGTCAAATACACGACTTCTCTGTGGGCATTGGAAGAGACGCTTCTGAAAAAACTTCACCAAGTGTGGATGATTACAAGTCTACTGCAGGAAAAACATACTATAAACGCCGACACGAAGGGATAGGAGCTGATGAATTATTTTATATATTTCTGAAAGCTGTAACCAAGGCTGGTTTGACAAATATTGTCGTCATCGGACCTGTCCTTATTGATGAGACCCCGCCATTATATCGAAATATCCCAACAGTTGAAATCACTGGAGAAAATGTAGTTGTGGGATGGGAAAAGGACACATTTTACGACATTGAACAAAAGGAAGAAATTAATTCAGTCTTCTTCCAAATTGGTATGTACCTAAACTGTTCACGAAGTTCTACATCATGCTTATTGACGTTATTAGCCCCGCTGTAAAGATATGTTAAAAAGTTATTTAACTTTATTTTATTATTAATTAAAAGAACATATTTTTGTGCTAATTAAATTTAATTAATAAAAAATTCACAAAAATGTGAAACTTTAGCAAATATATTAATTCTAATAACAATAAGTTACTGTTCCTTCATTAAAATGTTTTTTTTCACGGTCAAGGTAAATTTGCTTCGGAGTACATAATAAAACTATACATAATGAGTTACGCACAAAGTTTGAGTATAACTTTATTTGTTTTAAATAGGAAATGATGTTTCATTAGTGACACCGTTGTTACAGTGGAGTTTAGAATCATCCGAGCCATGTCTTGCTTATAGCGGAGGATGTTTCATGTATCCTGTTCGTAGACTTCAGACTCAAGACACTGACCTCGGTCTTGATTTCTATGTGGACATGCATGTATATAACAATGCTGGTCACAAGCTTAAGGTGACATCGGAAAAGTTCAAGATTCCATCAATGTACCCTCCAGGTCACGCCATTGTCGCCGATCTTGACCCAGAGGTTATCGACTCAAATACTGATACAAACGTGCATTTCACACCGAACACTGTATGTATTTCTTGGACAGGCTTTAAACACCACGAATCACTTGTTCTCCAAGTTGGTGTAGGGTCTTCGAACACAACTGATGACATTGTTTCTTTTAGACATATTAATGCAAGTGACATAAGTGAACAATTTTGCATTAAAGACAGTAAAATCGTGACCGGTTATTTGTATTTCGCGTTGGTCAAGGCTTCGTGTTCAGGGGGAACAACTGTTTCATCATCTGACGGTGTTTATATTGTGGGTGAAACTGAGCTTCGCCAATCTCTATCAGTTCAGATGGGAGAATATTTCGGGTTGGCCACCGGCAAACGATTAACAAGTAGGTTTGAAAACGAATCAATGTTGGAAACTGTCGATTGTAAAGTTACCGTCGGAAAAATCTATACCATCGAAACAGTCAATGTAACTGACATTTTCACTGATGATGGAATCCTTCGTGAAGAATCCAGCGAGACATTTTCTTTTATTTCTTATATCGAACATCCTACTTTCCATCTGAAAGGTCGACATAATTCATTTACCGAGATACACATACTTCCATGTTATGCTCCACAAAAGTACATTACAACAAACACAATGATTCATGCCTTTTGGTATTATAAAAACACAAGTCGTGATTATATTACTTTTGAAGCGGCGCTTGTTGAAAAAATAAACGGTTCATTTGAATACACTACACAGCTTGCTAAAATACGCAATACAAAGAACAACGTTACATTTCAAGATGCTGATTTGAAATCTGACGTAAAGTACAGTGTTGCAGTTAAACAGTGCTCTAAAGTACGATGTCTTGATCCGGTTTTCTCTAATGAGTTTGAGGTGGACGAAGTTCTGCCAACCGGCCGACTGTTAACATCTGTTATATCCACAAACCCAAAAGGTTCATGTTACGGAATAACCTTGGGCTGGGAAACTTTCAAAACAGGCAGTAAGATACTTTTCTTCCAGTGGACAATATCTAAGGACAGCAGCGCTTCACATATTTTGACCTCGTGGCGAACAGCAATGTCTTCTGATAACACTTTACATCAGGTTTGGTATTTTCTTATTGCATTTGTCCATGAATGGGAGGTTAGGCTAATGTATGATTTCTGTGACATTGGAAAAGTAGAGGTGTTTGTTACGATTTAAATTCAACAGCAGTTTTTAATAAGTAAATGTTTCAATTTGATTTTTGCGAAAAGCATATCCGGTAACTTCTTCGTTATATGTATTTTCTTGCAATTTATGCTACTTTAACAATCCTACCTACATATATTACAATTTGAAGACTGAACGTTTCTTGTTTATTCTAGGTGTCTTCTTGCATTACACTTCCTGTTCACGGCCACTCGACTCTGTACGGATGTGTAAGAGTCTTCACTGAAAGTGGTCAACAAGGATCAATTTGTGACGTCTTGAAAGCAATTTATGAAAATGAATACCATCGGAATGTGGTGTACGACATGGACACCAAATCGCCCACATGGGAAACAATAAAAAATGTCAGTTTAAATATGTGGTACATTTGAATTACCAACGATTTATTAAATGTATCATAACATTGCAAATTTTTGTTGATAAAAACCAAATTGCATTTTATATACAAAAAAATTAATAGTTAATTCATTTATTTCTACTTTATATTATTCGAATATGAGAGAAAAGTTCAATTTGGATAAGCAGTTAAACATAAATTTTATTTTCCAGTCACTAACTAGTTCAAATGTCGGCAAGATGTACAATGTTCTTCACGATAATGAGTTAGATTTCGGTAACCAGGGGACCACTGTAGCAGGTGCCATGTTGTATGCTTCCGAACGACCAGTCACGTGGTATTTGATGACGTCAAGAGAAGTACCACTGCATTGTGATTCTAACATTAACTGTTTGGTGGATAAAGAAACAGATACTGGTTATGCTTTATTTGACAAAAATGTTAAGATGAACACTTTATACTACATATGTGCGTATTCTTACTCAACAACTGTAGAGAGAGAATGGTTTATAGAGACTTTAGAAGAGTTCTCGTCGTGTAGCAACGGGTTTGTTTTGGATGATATCCCACCTGTACCGGGAAATATACATATAACCAACATATCCGGATTCATTACTGACATTCGGCATTTAACACTAACTTGGGAAAACTTCAAAGAAAACATAGATGCAACAGAATTAGGATACGTAAATAGTATGAAAGGTTACAAATATGCAATAGGTAAGTTTATATTTTAACCAATAATCGCACGTGTTTCCTAATTTATTGTTTAATTTTATTATTTAAAACGTTTCAAAATGGAAATCTGTACAACGTTAACGTCGATATCAGTGCAGAATTAAATTTTACCATTCTGACTTTCGTTTAAATGTCATCAGTCTAGTTTAATTATTTAAGTAGCTTGATGTGTGTGATGACTTTAAGCTCTAAAGTGAGTATTTTACTAACTGTGCTTTTTCAGGACAAAGGCCTGGTAGCGAAGACATTGGAAACTTCACTGATGTTGGACTAGTAACACATGTTGTAATCGACATGATTGGAGTGGCTAATGGAGCAACGATATTTGTTACAGTAAATGGTAATATTAAAAAATGTGTACGCCTTCGTCTTGTATCATGTCTATGTATAGGTGTTTTGAGTGCGTTTACAAAATTAAATCGGTCCACTGTAGCGCACCCGAACGACAGAATTAACTGATATTTGTTTATTATTCTCTCACCGACTAAATGGTTGCACTTATATTTAGCACTTACCAGGTTAATCGATAAATGACTTGTTATTGCTGATTTACAGTTTATTAAAATAGCTTAAACGAAATAGCTTCGTAATGTTAGCAAAAACTATCAAACTACTTTGTGTGTGTCTAATTGAGTTCTAAATGAGTTAATAGCCCAAGCAATGACCAGTTGAATTAGTTAGTATAAAACCATTAAGGGTTTCTAACAAAACACTGATTTTATCAGTGATAAAACAAAATAAAGGCCAACACAACCTACACTGCAAAAATACACAGACTACAGTTATGTTAAAAGGATTCTGCATAGAAAACTAATAGTAAGGAATCAATGTTAGCGTGAACAACTCAACTTTAATTTATCATACTTTAAGGCTCGGACGAAGTTGTTATGGAAAATAGCTATAGAAGTTATATATGATATACTTTAAGGCACAGACCAGGCTGGAAACACAGCAATGCTAATCTCGTCTCAGCTGATAGTCGATACATCTGCGCCATCTAAAGGGCACGTCACTGTCAGAAATACCAACGCCTACATGGACAACGCAGATTTTATAACGTCAGAATCAGTTACAGTGCACTTATCTGGCTTTATTGACAAGGAGAGTGGCGTCTCCCACTTCGAGGTCGGACTTGGGTCACACCCTTTTATCACAGATATATTGCCGCTGTTTGTCAGCATCGATGACTATATAGAAATCAACCTGAATAACGCACAGCTCAAAGACGGTCACGTCTACTACATGCTAGCGAGGGTAAATCTTTGTCTCTAACTCTCTTTTGTCTTTCCATTATTGATCTTATAGTTATAAATTTCGAATTTTTAATTTGTATATTTACTACATTGTTTTCTGAGTGTGCTTATTATTATATAAGTATGTCTACGTCACCTGTTTTGTTTTCTTTATTTATTTTATAAACAGAAGCCATTGTTTTCGATATAATAAGCGTTATGATTGTATCATCAGTTCTTGACTTTACAATTAGGCCTTTAATCATGCCGGTCTGGCGTCATCTTTCTCGTCGTTGAAACTGATAGTTGACCGGAGTCCGCCCGCTGGTGGTCACGTGATGGACGGTGATTGGACGAGAGAGGTACTGTAACATTGTAATTCTTTTGAACCTTTCAATCATTTTTTCCAATATTCAAGGAAAACACACTGCAGGATTCAATGTATTATGTACGGGCTTATCATTAGTTTGCATTACCAATTCCTTTTTAATGTCGATCAATACAACCAATTAAACAACATCAATGAAAGGAGCAGATGGGATTTTATGAGTATGGCACTAAAGTAAGGATGTTATTAACAGTCTGATAAGAGAATTAAATGAAGGGGATAACCCTGTTAATGACTTATCCGATAAAACAATCATATCTATATAATTACAACTTCCAGACTTCTGCAAGAGAACAAACTAACCTTAAAGATAAGTAAGATATGTGGAATATGCGATGTGATGTAATGCCAAGTATTATATGTTACAGAAAGATACAGACTTCCAGATAGATACCAGCAGAATACTTGGTCACTGGAAAGGTTTCTCAGATGAACACAGTGGACTGGCATATTATCGTGTTGGTCTCGGAACGGACCCTTACCAAGATGACGTAGAACCAATGGTTGATGTTGGACTAATTGAAGGTAATGCCCAGACAGAAAATATTAATACTTTATTAAATCATTTTTACTTAGTTATTTTATGCAAAATTGTATACCAAATCCAGGACAATGGTTCGTATGTGTATCGTCTTGGTTAAAGTCTTTCAAACTCTTTATAACTTCCCTTCTGTTGCCCATATTTAGGTCAGATCTTAAAACTTCTTCTTGAATTCTCATTTGTCAACGTTTCAAGCAGCACATGTTTTATAACTCTTCTTTTATTGTACTCTACTATTCTCACTAATAATACACTTAATATGTAAATCAATTTACTACTGACAATAATGAATGTAATATATAACTAACAGCATATGCCAATCACACACAGACTTCTATTCTGTAACCTGACTGTTTAGAATTAACTTACTCTTTGATTTTAACTTTTTTGTCAGTAACGTGGGTTGCACACAAGGCTGTTGTTACAACATTAAAGTAAAGAAGAAGTTGCGTGCAACCCTCTGAATTTATCATTTCTAATAATTATAATATGTTATATAATTTAAGATATTGAGTGGCATGCCGGGTTTGCTGTTGGAGAAACATACTATATAACGGTAGAATCGTGCAACAGGGCGGGTCTGTGCCAAGCACGAGTCTCCGACGGGGTTACACTCGACAACTCCCCGCCGATACAGGGTATTGTTCGGATTGGATCAGATGACATACACCAGAAATATCAGTCTCACACGTAAATATATATCTAACTTACCCGTAAATATTCAGTTATATTATCTAGCCTGCTTTTCTTCATTTTGGTAAAAATAACAAATTCTTGTCAAATCAAATTGTATGTCTGCATAAAAACAACTTGTAAGTTTGCATTTTACTAATACAGTCTTCAAGTTGTCGTTGCTAACCATTGTTATATGATGGTATGATTATTTTTTAGTTTTAACGTTACAACACATACAAAGAACTCATTCAAAATGTTGTTTAAATAAAACATTAAAAATTTACATGTTCAATATAATACAAATAATGTGCTAACATAAATGTATTATGAATACAGGTCATCGGTCCATGTGCGCTGGGCAGGATTTGAGGATCCCCAGTCAGGAATAGAAAAGTATGATGTATGCCTCGGTACAACAACGACAACCTGTGACCTTTTACAAAACTTCAACTGCCTCTTACAATCCAATATCATTCTAACTAATTTGAGCCTGCCCACTGAAACGGATATTTATGCTACGGTAACAGCATACAATAAAGTAGGGATGAATGTATCACAAACATCTGACAGCTTCCGGGTCGACAACATTCCTCCCGTCCTGAATATGACACCAGTTTTCATTGTGAATTACAACAGCTTACCTTATAAGCAAGGTCAATGGGAAAAGTCAATTCTAAGACTAACGTGGGAATTTTACGATGAAGAAAGTCCAATTAATAACCATGAGGTGACATTGTTTACTCATCATGAAGGACACACGCCCATTGAGCACACAAAGATTGGCTCAGAAAATATCATGACTATTAATCTGGACAGCAAAAACTGGCTTCACAATGGAGATACATATTACGCATGGGTGACAAGTTGCAATGCGGCAGGTCTATGCAACAGTGCTCGAAGTGACAGCTTATTTATTGATTCAACACCGCCTCATCTTGGTGGATTCAAACCACCAATGCTGTGGAACAATTTCAATGATTCTACAAGCTCGTTAAAAGCCAATGTGTCTCTTTGCTGGTATGGATTCCACGACCAGGAGTCTGACATTGCAATGTATTATATAACAGTCGGTCGAACATACAGTGGTTCCGAACTCACAGAAGGAGTAGATGCTGTTACTTCAAATACAAACCGTCACAATTTCATTTTGAAGGAACCTATTCAGCCAGATGATGATATCATTATTTCAATTTGGGCAGAAAATAAAGTTGGACTGAATAGCTCTGTTGCACGAGTTACAGTAAATGCTCTTTCTGAAGTTAAGACGAACATTATTTCCGAGATGAGAGGTTCTCTAGAGTTACAAAAGCACTCATGCGACGTTCATTTCTGCAACAAAGACTGCACTTGTGCTGTAATTGGAAAACCGTGTTCCGCAACAGAAACAAGGGCAAACTGTACAGAACTCAACGCGACGTTAAGCGAGTACGATATTCCTCTTATAAGAGTAAAGACTGGGTTAGCACACCAACCACAAACGATAACTGCATCATCGGCCTGCCTTGCAGGACACTGGTCTGAAAACAGAATAAACGAAAGTGATATTTTATCAAATGTAGTACGGTACGAGTGGAGCATTGGACTTAAAGGTCACCCTATCGGTGAGGGTATATTCGATTTGAAGAATGAAATGCCATGGCAAGATATCGGACTCCGGACCGAATTCATATATTGTTTACCTGCAAATAGGTCGTTGTTGCACGGGGAGGAATATGTCATATACGTGAGGGCATGGTTTGCATCGGATATATTTTCAACATACACATCAAATCCTACAGTTGTAGATCAAACTCCTCCGTCTGTTCGCCGTGGCCGGACTATCCAAGATTCCAACGAGGAATGTAATGGTGATTTTGATATCATTGACTGGATGGACGCAATAACTGCTTGTTGGAATGGGGTTTTCTCTGAGCAACAGGGCGCTATAACACACTACACCGTATCCATGGGAACTGCATTCAATTGTAAGTACTCGAGCTTAGAACATTCTAGACTTTGCAATGAGAAGCTTTCTATATGATTTTCATTTAACTATTCTCCTGTAGCCCTAACTAAAAGATGATTGTATACAGTTTTATTATATGTTTTGCAGCTGATGATATTCTTCGGCGAAGAGAAGTTGGCCTTGAAACGAACATAACAATGAAGAACTTGGCCTTGGCTCATGGAACCAAGTACTTCTTCACCGTCACAGCCTATAACAATGTTGGTTTGCACACAACCGCCATATCTGATGGGTTTGTCGTCGACATGGATACGCCTGTCGCTGGAACAATGTTTAACACAAAAAGACATCGCAAAAAGGCATTCCAGTCCAGCAGAGATTCCCTGGGATTTTCGTGGCATGGATTTCAGGATGCGTTCTCTGGAATAAAAGATTACTACATTGCAGTTATTGAAGATGGACATGAAAGTAATACTTCGGAATCTTTCACAAATGCGGGACTACGGACAAGTTATAGTTTTAAGAACCTAACATTGGAACACGGAAAAGCTTACCGTGGTACAATACAAGCCAAGGATAATGCTGGACACTTCAGTAAATTTGTCATTTCCGAAAAAGTTACAATTGATCATACTACTCCAAGGGGTCTTAGATGTATCAATTTCAGAGATATTGGTGAAATTCACGAAGTGTTTGGTGGCGCTAAAATAAAACCAATTGTGACTAAAATTAACGTTTCAGGAGATAATATCTATATGATTTCCGGACGTCTGCAGACTACTGATAGAAATCCAGAACTTGTCTTACATATGAACAGATTTCACATGCAGCTTCCAACACTGAAGAACCATGACGGTTTGATGGAGTTTGGGTACCAGTTCCTGTCATTAGCCACAGAAACCCTTAATGTCGCAGTAGACATAAACAGTGACAGTTACATTACCGTTGATATGTTAGTGAAAGAATGTTTAGCATTAGTAGAGGACGGACAGGCGGCTGTAGAAGTTCGACAGATTTCACGTTCTTTTGTATCGTATAGCGTCTTTGTGGTGGACAAAGAAAGTTCTTTGTACAAGGTAGTCAGTAAATCTATTATATACAATAATCTAGAAATTACAGTCGAATATTATCATCACAATCGAATTTTATTTGACAATTATTTACGCTGATATTAACAAATAGTTAAGAAAACGTAAACGGTATTTGCTCACAGCTGCTACGTCGATTTGGTAATAATATACATGCATTTGACTTATTAAAACGTATGTTACAGGTTGAATTGGGAACCGGAACGTCGAAAGGCGGATTCCAGATTAAAGCGTTGATGAGAGTCAGCCACACGTTAAATCAAGGTTTGATACAGGCTGAAGTCCCACACGGCACCCCAGTGTACGTAACAGTGATTGCGGAAAACAGGGCCGGGCTGAAGTCCGTGTTTTATGCCAAGCCTGTCATCATGGACCATACCGCTCCACTTCTAGCAGACTTGTCAGCTAAGATACACACTATCCAAGTCAATGACACCGGCGTTCTTAAAAACCTCACCGTAGTAGAGGGTTCGTGGAAGGTATCTGATGACGAAAGTGGAACCAAGTACTGCTTCTGCTCACTTGGTTAGTTTTCATACAACTTTGAATGTCACCTAAAAGTTCTTAAATGAGAAAATATCAGATCAAACATTTCGTAAAATGTGCATGCGTTGAACATAATTTCAATTTATATTTTTTTCTTTTCTTCTTTTTATCCTCTTCTCTTCCTGGTCCCATTTCCAATCTTTATCCTTTTTTTACATCCCTTTTGAAACATCTTTGATCAAACAGTGCATCATGCTTTACCTTATAGACAGACATATAGAAAACGTAACCTGTTTGTGTAATGGCATTTTATATTTAGTTCAGAATGTACGCTTGTATAATTAATTATGCCGTTCAAAGATGGAATAAATATTGGAATTTAATAAAAACAATTATATTTTGTAGGTCATCAACCGGGATTATCCGACATCCAATCAACTTGGCTCACACAGTCAATGACCTCGTGTAGATCAGATCAGTTGCTGCTTCAACACGGTGAAAAGATTTACCTAACCGTAAAATGTGTCAACAATGTAGAAATCTCGACAGAGTTGTCATCCGGGCCACTGTACGTATCTCTCTATAAACCGAACACACAATCTGCAACTGTATCGTTTGTACCTTTGAACGATGCTTGTTACACATACGATGCTCCCGATAGCGTCAGTGTTGCGGTGCAATCGAATCGCTCCGACGTGTGGCTAAGGTGGGACGGATTTGTAGAACTTTCTGGAATTGACCACTTCGAGTATCGACTCCTGCGAGGACACACTATGATTGTTGACTGGACAAGTACCGGACAGAAAGAGATGTCGGCATACAGAGGACTACACCTTGCTGATGGTAATATGACGGCTGAAGTTCGGGCGGTAAACTCTGGTTTGTACACCAGTGACGCCATTAGTTCTTCGATCCTTGTCGTGGGTGCAGCACCTGCTCTTACGGGTATGAAGAGCTTGTATTTTTTTCAGGTCTTTCACGTAACCTTGATTTTCTTAAACTGAAGACAGTCTTGATTTGAAAGGGAGGTTATAATAAAATTGGATACTCTTAAACTCTAAAACGATACTTTAAAGTAAATCTTATGATAGTTAACTGGAAATATTTTGGAAACAATACGATAAATTAAGAGTCATTCTGGTTAAAATCATCTTCTAAAAATCGCTACTCTATCATTATCTGACAACGAGTCATTAAAACGTGCTTTTATCAATAAACTACCGAACCAATCATATTGTCGTCTACAAAGTCGCAAAATTTTACGATAATCGCCGTAAATGTCGAAGACGCTAATGACTTTAGTGAGACTGATTAAGAATATGACTATATCAAAAGATATGCTGTTCGCAATCATGTTTGATCAATATCATTATTTTGGCCACGATTTTTTTTTCAAAGCTACAATCAAATTTACACTACGTTTTCCTCTGTCGACGTTGAACACAAAACGCAGAACTTGAACTACTTACATGAGTAGATCTACCAGCGGTTACAAATTCAATTCGATGTTTACTGTATCTGAGATGCATTCATAAAATCTCTGAAAATATCAAAGCTGCAGGATTTGTATGTTTAATTATAAAATAATAGTTAATTGATTTTTAGGAAGGCCTGTAGCAATCACCAGAAGCGGAAATAAGTTTCAGCTGGACTGGGCAAACGTCTTTGATGAAGTTAATGGCGTTCCTCTGTCGTACAGCGTGATAGCAGGAACCCGACCAGGATTCACTGACGTCCTTGACCTCAGCTACATCAGCGAACATGTGATCGACGTCACAGTCCCTGAGTCGACGTTGATAACTCCGCATCTGAAGGAGTTGTTCATAAACATAGTGTGCACTTACGCAACTGGCCTACGTTCAACGTACCAAACCAGTTATAAAATAGAATAACAAAAGGGGTGTTGTTGTATTAAGAAAATGAATGAGACTAAATGAATCACAGCACATAAGTTTTATTATGAAAACACTGGTATCGGAATATTCAAGATTTGGCTCATTCATTTCAGTTTCAGTTTTTTCTGTTCTTTGATTTAAAAACAAAACCGACATTCCGAACCAGTGACTCTAAAAGAATGGCATTGTAAAGAGCTAACGCATTAACGAAATCAAGCAAGAGAATCCAAAGTAAACAAAGATGAGTGTATGTTTTTATTGTTTGAAGTTTTATACGAGAACGTTGTAATTTGTGTCTGTATATTTAGATGGTAATAATCTCGGCTGGCCTTTCAGCTTCCGTCCGTCAAAACTTTGCTTTACACAATATATGCTCTGAAACCTCTGATTTTTACCAAACTTTGTTAAAGCATTGAGGCTATAGATTCTTCTAAACTTGTTGAAATTGTTGGTCCGAGGAGAAACGTTACTCTGCCATATGCAAAATTAACGCCTGTCACAATCTAAGGGATTTTGTTCCCCTTTTTTATTAAAAATGTCTCTTTTATGCCTGTGTTTCACATGGCGACTATTTTCATTGTAACTTTTAAAAATATATTTCTTTTGCTATGCATTTATGGAAAAATATCAGTTTTGGTGTTTGTTATTATTGTAAATGAGAATGCCTCTAGCTGGAAGCGAACCCGCAACGTCACGACGACAGCGCCTAGCCCTGCAATTCCTGTTTTCTCATGAAAAGACATTCCAGATGACATAGCGGCATAAAAAATAAACTTTTCAAAAATGAAAGCATTTATAGGAAAAATCATCATTACACCTGAAATGCTAATAGTCCATATCGAACTCATGGCACCAGTACCAATATATTCACGGCTTAAAGCCTTTCAAGATGATATTGTTTTTTTCCTTTTATAGGAATCATAACTCGAATATTTGTATGGGAGTTATCATTCTTGTTGCAAAAATGTATTTGTGCCAATTATGACACAATTTCTAGTAATCTTTCAATTAGAATTAACATGATAATCATCTTTCAAGTTGAATTTATTTAAACGGGGCCATAATTCAGAAATAATATGAAATTATCACTTTTGTTACCAGGCAAAACTTTGTTGATGAAGATGCACTATTTCATAGTTCAAGACAATATCATAAGTAGTTTCAAAAATGGAAATATCATTCAATTTTAATTAGCTGGATTTTACATGCCGATCACAATCCAGTTTACAAGTCGAGGTAAATGTTAAATTGTCAGTCTGCAAACCATACTAATTTTAAAAAATGAAAAACAGAGAGACCAAGAGTCACCATATTTTAATATAAATACAGCTTATGGTAAGTCTATATAAACTTCTGGTTTTAGGGCAAAACACATGCTTTGACCTTGACTTATAAACTGTTTACATAAAAGTGCATGTTCCAACAGATTTTTTTCTTAATGGCCACTACCTAAACAAGAATCTGTGTCGCAGCATTCCTAGTTATTTATTTAAAAAAAAGGTTTATACTTAAATATAATTCTGACCTTAACCTTTCATACAGAAACAGACCCTATAACAGAATAACTAGAATGCTCTAATTTTTTTAACTTTGACTTTAACTTTAAAATAAAAGGGGTCATATATTTGTCATAAAAACCTAACTACCAAGTTTAAAGAACCTAGGCCCATGCGTTCTCTAGCTATTGAAGATGTTTTCATTAAAAGTCACTGTGATTTTGATCGTTAATTGTTGGCCAAAAAACCGCTAGATATCATCTTCTTGTCAAGAAAAACCATCCTGCCATCCTACCAAGTTAGATGAACACGATCATACCATTCTCTATTTATAAATCAGACAAGGTTTTGCATTAAAGGTTACCATGACCTTGATCCGTTACCTGATCATGATTACTCGCCCTTATGCCCTGTATTGAGCTTGTTCATGGGCAGTAATGGAAATGCATATTACTGCCCTCGCCGCTTCGCCCTAGGAAAAGCGCAACTCCATATTTACACCAATAAACATTACAATTTCGATCCATCTCAAACGATTATATGGAGATGGTGGTGGAAATAGAACCGTTTTAATTTAGTTTTATTTAACCGGTAGACATGTTTTAAGTAGTAGTCTCCATTTGCTCTTTGTTAAACTGATTTGCAGTGTATTTTAATTGAGAAATTATCAAATATTCGAAGAATATGTAAAAACATCAGTTATTATAATTTGATCTTTGCGCAATACCTCTAATCAAAACGATTGACAAGTGTAAGATTCAAAACAGTAGTTATATTACTTTGTAAAAATTAAGTTTCCACTTATTTTAGTTTACCTGGGCTAGAGGCATCCGTCGTCCGTCCGTTGACAATTTTCTTCAAACAATTTGCTTCTCCTCTAAAACCAATGGATATATTTTAATCAAAATTTGCCTGAACCTTTCTGGCATCAACGTCTTCTTATGTTGTCTCGATTATGAACCTGGAGTCAACCGTTCCGAAGCCACTGAGCAAAATCATTTGTAATCTTCTCAAAACACTGGGTAGATTGCAATCGAAAGTTGTTCAAATAATGACCATCTTGTCAGAAACTGTTGCCCTTCCACAAAGGTTTAAGAAAAATCTTTTAAAATCTTCTACTCAAAATCCACTTGGTCGATTTTACTCAAATTTGGCCTGAAATATTCTGGCTGTTTTAATAATGACACAGGTATCCTTACTCAGGTATGGATCTTATAAGCATTTAAGCCTTGAAAATCTTCTCAAACGCTGTTAGCTAGATTTCTGTTTTTTTTTCCATGGACCATTCTATTGAAAAACCTTCACCAAATAAATATTGATCAATCTGTGATGATTCAGAAAAACATGACCACCAAGTGGCAAGACTTACTTTCCATATATGTCTAAAGGGAAACTTACCAAATATATTTTCAAAAACCGCATGGCAGATTTCAAAGTTATTTCAAAGGAACAAATTTGGTTAGGATATTTATACTGATAATCTTAAATCATGTTCTTGGATTGCCCATGGTGCCCGCCCTGGCAGTTTTTATTGGTTGTTTTTTTTTCAATTCTGTAATTAACATTTCATTCTCTGCTGCTTTTAACCAGCTTTGTCGCTAACTTTATCCATCTTAAAATTTAGTCTTTTCTAAACATTAGTTGTTCAGTGATAAAATTTGAAACATACTTTTAGTAGCCTTGTGAAAATAAAAAAATGAAATATGCATATCAGGAATGGCCACATCCAGCATACACAGCCTCCCCACACAGCCAAAAAGTAGAGAGGAAAAGAGAGCATGGTATTACAAAAATCAGTTTCAAAATGGACGCCACAAACAAATAACGGAAGTGAGAACCGGAGGGGTTACCGCCTTGGAACAGTCAGTGGCAAAACAAATTGCCACTGGGGGTTTAAACCAGGTTCTAGGGTGCACCAACCTCACACTTGCCCCAACAGGTTCTCGTATCACAAAACAAGTACAAATTGTCTTGGTGAAATAACTCCAACCCACCCATCAGCTCAACAATGTTGCATGCAAAAGCATACAAACATATAAACATAAGAATTTAATAGCATTGCAAAGCCAAAGGGCGGGTACTCAATGATCTTACAGAGACCAGAGCACCTGGAGTAAAATCAGCAAGAACACGATGACAGGGATAAAAGAAACAAATCGAGCTTCTAGGTTCTTTTTAGAAAAGATTTCCCCATAAACTTTCATAAACTCTTAAACCCCTGCCACCGTCGTGCAACCAAAGAGGTAAGCATAATGAAGTGTCAGAATTTCAGTATTTCTAATTGGCATTCAGTATATTTAGATTCAAATATTGGAAGTGAATAAATAGCTTATTTTAAGTCAGAATGTTATCTTATGATTCATCTGAGGTATTTTGATAAAAATATGGCTAGATGTATATTTAGTTAATTATTATGAATAATGTTTGGGTTTTTTCAACAAATTCAGAAAGTTTAACCTAATTATTCCCTTATGCCCTTGGGAAACTCTGGAGCTCTATACTTGAGTTTTTTTTTGCAATATATAACGTAAATTTGTAACGGTGCTCTGGAAAGTTTTAACCTCTGTTTCTTTTTAAATGATAGTGTCTCTAGCTGGGAGCGAAACCGGCACCGACACGGCGACAGCGCCTAGCCCTGCAATTCCTGCGACGAAAGCAACTGAGCTCACCGGGACAACCCCCAAAAATGTTGATCGTATAGCCCTGATATACGTAACCATCACTGCATGACATCGTTAGCGGGTTATTTTCTGAGACCAGTACTAACTACTGTCATTAAATCAGTTTCAAATTCAGCACTTTCTGCGTTCTAGTATGTTCTTACCGGTTGTTAAGTGATAAAATATAAAATAGAAATTTTGTAACAGAGTCAAATCGTCGAAATACTTGTCATAAAAAACACGTGTTATAGTGATAAATACTGAAATCTATTTACTGGTGATTTTAGTGTCAAACGCACTACTGACATTGAGAGGCATAAGGATCAATTGATTTGGGTATTATGTATAAATTGTTTATCCAATTTTGGACTGGAGTTGGAGTTGTGGTGCTGAATTCCCTGAGCCACATAGCTGAACCGTTGCCTGATGTTTGTACTTTTTGCTTACATGAAATCGTGCTATTGGCATTCACTGTACTGTACAATTCTGTAACCCACGGCACTCCACTCAACTCTACTCCATCCACTCCACCCCTTTCCATCAACTCCACTCGACTCCTCTCCATCAACTTGACCCCACTCCATCTAGACTCTGACTCGGCTCGACCCTCTCCTCCCCCTCGTCCCTCCTCCCGTTCCTTGCGTACTTTACTCCATTCCACTACCCTTCTCTACTCATGCAAGTCATCCTAATTGAATAGTACTTACAGGTTTCAATCAGATTAACAATTTGTTTAAAACTAGTATTTGTGCCAGTTATTAAAATTTCTGCAGTTTACAAAGGTAATGGAATAAAATTCAGTTCAAACAACAGACTTGATTCTAAAAAATGAATTTAAGAGATCCTTTAACAATATTTAAGTTCGTGGTAGTATTTTATTAATATTTGCTTAAATATCAGGTTTAACATAATATTAAGCGTTTATTGAACCGGAAGAAAAACAATTACGATTTAGTCAAACAGAAGGTATAAAAACGTCACCAAAAACTTCAAACGTACATAAAACGAATAATTAAATAAAAAATGTCTATAAAAGTTTTAAGTTGGGTTTTGATATTTTCATTTTGCGACGTTATTCTTCCTACGGAGTGTGCATGTTCAGGAGAAGTAAGCGTATGTCAGTGGACACCGTGGAACTCATGGGGTAGTTGTAACACAAATTGTGGTGGTGGCACACAAGGTCGTTGGAGAGAATTCTGTTGTAAAGCATCTTTGGGAGATCGCATTTGTATGGCGGACTGTGGAATGAATTATGATAATCAAATCAAGAACTACCAGGAACGTAGAAACTGCAGTCAGGTGTGTTTTAACGGCGGGTCATTTGACATCACATCTGGCTCGTGCATTTGTCCTGATACTTTCTACGACACGTGTTGCAGTCAAGGTAAGTTAAAAAGTTATGAAAAAAGGATATTCCCTTATTTATGTTTATACCGAGTGAAATCATTCAAGAGATAAAGTATGCTTAAAAAAGAATTCACCATTTATTCGTTACAAAATATTACCAGATATAATCCAATAAAATTACTGTTGTTATAAACACAATAGAAAACGAGAAAAAAAAAACGTGCAAAGTTGAACAACATATGATAAAATGCTACATTAAGTATATATCCTATCAACAATTTAATGGTGTACGAGGTGTACTCTATATGTAATGCAAATTAAAACATATTGCAGAAAATAGATCGATGTGCGGGTGTTTTGAATTTTACCTTAATGCGTTAATCATATATCTATATACTTAAAAATATAGTCTTTTGTGGGCATTTGAAAAATACTTTTTGAGGCCCTTTCTTGCATTCATTTTGTACGATGATTGTTATTTAGTCTTTTGTGAGCACTTGAAAAAGACTTTTGAGGCCCTTTCTAGCATTCATTTTAGAACGAAGATTGTGATTTTATGAACGCATATCGAGTTGCATTCTTAATAAAGAGCATTATCATTTGCTAAAATTACGTAATTGACATAAGGAGGACTTAAATAGACGCCAAATTTTACAATCATTGGGAAAACTATTGTTCGATTTATCATTGGACAAACCTGATACCTGATCAGCATTGTATTCATTGCTCCGATTATAACGACCAGTCCTCTTATTCTTTTAACAAATGCCATGAGAATATATAACATATTTGTTAATGTTGGAAGTCTGATTAAAATAGGTAGTATGTTAGCGAGAGAGAATAAGTTCGCGTTTTTAATGTGAATGGTGTAATTTTAAAACTCAAAACTGTCAATTAACTTGAAACCCTGAAATAAAACAAATATTCAAACAATGATGTTACAGTTTTGACAGAAACATGGTCAAAATCAAAGTAAAATGGAAGTTGAAGAGTTGACTTTATATTGTTTACATAGCACTTGTTGAAACTTTGCAAAATAATAATATAATTTGTAGTTTAACAAACATTGAATGTTACAAAATAATAATATAATTTGTAGTTTAACAAACATTGAATGTTCTTTCCTTGTTTAAGGTGACATGAATAGCAGAAATGGACAATGGAATGGCTATGTAGAAAATTAAACAGTCGATAAAAATTCAGATATTTTACCAAATGATTACGTATCAGACTAAATATATTTAAAGCGCAGTTCACAAGATTATCAGACAAATCTGTATGAAACACCTTTATGAGATTTTCTTGGATTGTCGAATTTTAGGGTAATGAACGGTAGAATTGGTCATGATGAAGGCAAAGCAACATATACTCTTGTTGGTAGATTTTGATAGAACGCTATATTTTTATTAATGACTCGGTTGAGGTACTCGATCCAGATATATTAAGGGATCATTGTGAAGTCCGATTAGGGTTACTCCGTACTCAGAAATTTTGAAGAACAAACAGCACGCCGTGTTTGCTATAGGGAGATAATCTGGATGTATAATTTAAATACAAATGAAATAATAAAAAATACTGGTGAATACTTGAATTATCTTCACCTAATTAATTTCAAAACTCATTAAATAATTCGCACAATTTTTTGACAACATTTGACAACATACAAACTTCTTTTTCGAATACTAATATCGATGATATCAGTCAATTCATGTCTTTGATGGATGAAGTGAACCGCAATTTAAAATATATATCTCGAAATTGCAAAGTCACTCGCCACAAAATGAAACACATCAATAACAGTTCGATGAGGTTTGCATTTACAACAACAACAACAACAACAACAAAAAACAACATTTATTTGCAAATCGGCAATCATATTACCTTTGGCAATTACACATTCAAAGAAATATCGTGAGATACTGACGTTGTAGTGATAAGGACAAAATATCGTTAGAAAATTATATTATAATTATAGCTACCAGATAGTCATATAATAATATGTCTTTACTGCCCATGAACAGGCTCAATCAAACCGAGCCTGCAGTATTTTCATATTTGTCGTGTTCGGTGGCTTTCAAAGTTCCCTTTTCATCTATTTTTATGATATTTTACAATAAGTGTTAATAAATAAATAAATTACAGTGATTCTTTATTTTATGCTTATTTATTTCTCGATGACGTAAACAGAAGCTTTTACAATAAATCTTGTAATTTAAAAAAGACTGCTTTTACTTTCTGATTTTATTAATCTACATAATTTATCAATTATTGGCCAAGAATTATTTTAGTATCACATTGGCGTAGTGTGTGCCGTGTGGTGGCTATAAAACGCATCCCCGTACATTCAATCAGTGCTGTTGTCAGTTGCGTCCTCTTAAGGGCGTTGATCACGAAACTTAGGTACTATGTCACTAGTACTTCAAAATTTGCTTTTGTTTAAATTTTGCGGCGTTTACAACTATGTTTGACTGATTTAAACTGACAGTTTAAGTGGAGATTTCAACTGGTAAAAATATTTTGTATTCTATACGAAACAATTTGGTTGTTAACTTAAATTCATAAGTATAATATTTGGTTTTCAAATGTAAATATTGATACCTGTTAGTGCAAAATTGATTTTTTTAAACAAATATAAGACACGGAAGTCTTGAAACCTTTGAAATAGTTTAACGAATGTAAAAAGGCCAAGCATTGATGTAGTTATGTATTCAAGTGCTAAATAATCAATACCATTGTTTTGTAATATATCTCTTTGAGTTTCTGCACCTTCATACACACACCTTTGAATTTCAAGTTAACCGACAAGAAGCTATTCATAGCTCTCCTGGCCAGGGTGCCTATAAAGAAATAAAATACCTAACATTTATTAGCGCAAACATTACACTATTCTTTTGCACTTTGCAAAACATATATAAAAATACAGATATCTTACACACACTTTCAATTAACTTACCATTAACTTAGACAGAGTATGAAATGTCACATAATTTAAAAATATGCAAAATGAAATTCAATAAAACTGTCTGAATTGAAGTGTTTTTGACTTAAAGCTGGCTCCTGACTTAATAATTTTAAACTGCTGGGAAGGGCATTCCAACACTTTGGACCAAAACCTGCGAGCTAGATTGTTCGTCCCTTGGGCACAAAAAAACAAAAACAAAAATCACTTTAGGAACGCAACTGGTACCTTTGTTGAAATGGAGTGAAAATCTCCACATATATGCTGGGGCTGTGCCGTTGATGACAAGGAAGACGATCTACAGGGTTTAAAAAGTAACTCTGACTTTCACTGGTGACCAGTACTTGGCTTGATGCGTAATTTTTAATCCGCTTTCGTTGGTTGATTTTATAATCTGGGATATCAACAAAATTTAATAAGCTATTTAACGTTTTTTCTGGATATGCCGACTTAATCAAGCCAATGCAAACATTATCGTCTTATATTTCAAGTCAGGATATTACCAATGGTACGAAAAGAAACTCCTCAGTAATTGTCATGAAAGTCCCATATTATCTTTGGCACATTAATTGTAGTACATTAAGAAAAAGTGTAATATGCTTAGCAGGAATAGCCAGTCTCAGAATACACAGCCTACCCTCGCAGCGAAAAAGAATAGGGAACAAGGCATGTGTTTATTGTTTATAACAATATTAATTTCAAAAATGACACCACACACAATTAACGAAAAAGAGAACCTTTGGGGTAACCGCCTTTAAACGGTCACTGGCCAAATAATTTGCCACTGGGGGGTTTAAATCAGGTTCTATGGTGCACCAACCTCACACCTGCCCCAACAGCTTCTCATATCAACCATCAAGTACAATTTGTCATGGGGAAATAACTCCAACCCACCCATCAGCTTAACAATGTTGCATGCAAAAGCACACAAACATACAACAAAAGAAGCTTATAGCATTGCAAAGCCAAACGGGCGGGTACTCAATGATCTTACCAAAACCAGAGCCCCTTGAGTCAAATTAGAAAGACGATGACATGGATAAAAGAAACAAATCGAGCTACTAGGTTCTTTAAAAAACGTCTTGCAACCAAAGACGAAAGCATGGGTTAATTACTAGGCCTGCAGCGCGCTGTAGAATAACATTTTTGTAACCTTTCCTTTTGAATTTACAGATGGTTTTACGAATAATCGGGATAAATTAACATTGCCTTTTGAAAGTTGCTTCTTTATAAAATTACACAATGGACTAAGTCCCATTATATTGGAAGGTAACGAGACGCCAGTAATTACGAGGACAGTAGAGAAGAAGTGATATCCTGATCTAACGGAAGTTAAATTAGATGAAAATGGAACTTTGCAAAGCACCGAGCACGACAAATATGACAAGTCAGTCGGAACGACAGCAATATACCCCGCCGCAGATGTGAATGTGGGAAAGGTTATGGATGATTAAGAGCAAATTAAACAATAGCTCTAGGCAACGGGCAGGCAGGTGGAAGCCAATTCAAGTGTAAGGGTATGTCGTGTTCAGATAGGTTTCAGAGTATTGGCCTGCTCAAACACCAGAGGCATCCTTGACCTTGAGCCAGCCAGGTTGGAACATGGGTTCTGCACATCAGGTTCATGAACTGAACATTTCACTTAAGTTTCATGATATTCATTCCAGGGGTTCAGAAGATATGAACTGGACACGAAATGCTTGGTTCAAATCTTCACACTACTGGTGACCTTGACATTGAGCCGGCCATGTTGGAACATAGGTTCTGCAAGTCATCTTCATGGGGAGAACATTTGACGAAAGTTTCATGAATTCCTTCTAAGGGTTGAAAAGTTATGGACCGGACACGAAATATGCTCAAACACCACAGGCGGACTTGACCTTGAGCCAGCCAGGATGGAACATGGGTTCAGCACATTATGTTCATGAACTGAACATTTCACTAAAGTTTCATGGTATTCATTCCAGGGGTTTAGAGACCTCCAATTAACTGGCCAGTTTGTGTACATACACTGTATACAGCTGAGACCTCTCTTAAATTTAGTTTTAACATTTTGAGAATGTGCTACAAATTTGTTGTTGTTGTTCTGGTTGTTGTCGTTGTTTTACATACAAACAGTGAATAAAATATTCTGAAAAGCCTGATTTTCAAAGTGCTATAAAGTAAGTAAGTTTATTTGGTCAGTATCCATAGAAAATGACAAAATTTACCCTATAAAATCTTCCAGAGAAAAGTTCTTAATATTGCATAACACAGATCTAAACAGCAAAGTTCATTAGGTCATTGACCAGCAACTGGAGGAATAACGTCTGGTAATGCATCCTAATATCATCCCAATATTGAATCTTAATATAACTGAAGACAGGTAGAAATATTGGAATTTTGATACTTGAAATTTTCGCTCTGCTACTAAATTTTTTTTTTCTAATTTTATCACTGAACAACTAGTAAATGAATTGTTAAGGAATGGTTGAATTTTAAGATGGTATAAAGTTTGTGTCAAAATCTGGTTGATAACTGTAGAAAATCAAAGGTTAAAACAGAATTTAAGAAAAAAAATTCCCAGGGCGGGGCCTCTGGGCAATTCAAGAACAGGTTTGAAATGATTGGAGTAGAGATCATCAATGTCAATATTCATACCAAATTTGATGACAATGGGGCAAAAAGGTGACCTCTATTGTTTTAACAAATTTTGTGGTTTAATCTCACCTAGTGACCTTGACATTGAGCCGGCCATGTTGGAACATGGGTTCTGCAAGTCGTCTTGATAGGGAGAACATTCGCCTAAAGTTTCATGAATTCCTTCCAGGCGTTCGTTGAAAAGTTATTGACCGGACATGAAATGTGCGCGCACGGAAGGACGGTTTGTTTTTGTTTTGTTTGTTTGTTTGGGGTTTAACGCCTGGTTTCATCACCTTTCTGGTTATATCCCGGCGGTCAGTCCACCTAACCGGTGTTCCTGGGTCTCTAACCAGTACTAACCAATTTCTCCGCAAGCGACTGACTTATTCCTCACTTGAATCAGAGGTGAGGGACAAATGACTCTCAGACGCAATGTCCGAGTTCAATTGTCACGGAGAAATTTTTCCCGCCTCGGCTGGGGATCGAACTCACGACCCCTGGATTGACAGTCCGATGCTCTATCCACTGAGCTAGCCGGGCGGCACGCACGGAAGGACGGACGGACGGACGAAGACCATTCCTAAATCCCCCAGCCGCTATGCGGCGGGGGATAAAAATATAGAACCTTCAATGCGGTATTTTCAGATTAATGCAATTCCATGTTCAGCGGCGTATGGTCCCCAGATAAAAGAATCCAAACGAAAAAAAAAACAATGGCCGGAACTAAACAAATTGATTTTTGACAGGGGATATGAGAGTATAAATCCTGCATATCAGAACATTTGGCAGAGATTGGAGAATCAATGGAAGAAACAGACATGTATAGAAAGATGTAACTAGGTGGTAGATATATCATCAAATGGAAAACAAGCCTTAAATGAAACTAACTAACTAACTAACCTATAATTTAATTACGAAAAGCAAACAAAAATATATAATCGACCTAGTAAAGAGAAATACATAAGAGCTGCTTGCATACATATATTAGTGTTTAAAGATCAACGGAGTTAGCAGACAAATTATAATTACAAGAAATTAGTTGATCGAACTAGCACTGGCTTAATATCTCGCTTTAGACTGTATATAACATTGTGTTGGAACGAGTTGGCGCATTTGCGCGCTATATACCTAGCTATTTGCGCAATAGATTTTATTATGATATCAGATTCTATGAAATCGGGGCCGCTTGCATAATAAACAAGCGGTTTTGTAATGGAAGTGCCAATTTTCCTTATGATTTGCTGTAATATAAATTGTTTATCAGTTTTTGTATCAGCTACTTGTGAAAGTGGAAAAGATGGTTGCTATTGGTCTGTTTGGAATGAATGGTCTGATTGTAGCAGAAATTGTGAGGGTGGTACTCAAATTCGAGAAAGAGAACTGTGTTGTGAAAAAGTGGAACCGTCCACAATATGCCTGTCAGAATGTAACGGTTTTACAGCTCTTGGACTTTATGAATATAAGGATTGTACTCTATTTTGTAATAATGGCGGTACTAACTTACCTGATGGAAGTTGTGAATGCTCAGATATGTTTTATGGAGAATGCTGCATTAACGGTAAGTCAACCTACAAGATACTGTGCCTCTTTTAATGTTTAACCTGATTGATCCGTATTCTTTCCTTACATCTACGAGACCCCTTTGAAGCAACATATCGATAGAACCGACGGATTCACCCCCGGGGTATTGCGGGGTTACAAGAGTGATGCAACAATAAACTAAATCGTAGGCAGCTAAATCAAAAGACTAGAACTTTGTGAACACAAACTGTCACTGCATGGATTACAATTACGTTAGCTCTGCGAAAAATCCGCTTCTGACATAATGCTTTGTTGATGTTGATAAATAGTGCAGATAGAAAATATGCTACCATAGGATATAATGAACATGACTGAAGTTCTTTAACTGCAGGAACAAGATGATATGGGGCGCGTCACGGGAAATGGTAACTTCGGACAGTTGTCGTCTATCTTTGAAATGACGTCATAAATTTGAGCAGACGACATTATTTATTATGCATTTAGCGGTAACAATACCATTTTGATGCCAAATGTGTAACAAAATCAAATTTTAGTTATAAGAAATTGATTTACAGTTGTGTGTTCTATCAAAATTTAGTAAAAACTAAAATATCACTAAAATGACCGAAGGTACCTTTTCCCGTGACGTGCCCCAAATTATTAGTGGAGCTTCACAAAATATTCTACTGAATAATCGATGCCACTTAATGTTGCTAAAAAAGTACCGACAATTTTGTTTATTTTTTTTTTATTATAAACAAATTCATAGGACCATAACTGAGAAAAAGATCATCAAGACAAAATATGTTGAAAATGTGAAAAAATCGCTTTTAATATTGACTATCATCTTGTTTGTGCTTCTTTCAATAGTGTTGTGAGTTACTATCAGGTGGTTGCTTGGAAATGGCCCAGTCACAAATTGATTTATATCATATAATACCATAATTTAAAGAGCATTGACTAATTAATGTTAAGAGGGACAATACTTTATTACATGCTTAAAAACATTCTGAATATCTTTCCAAACGCACCATTTTCATTATGAAAAAGTAGGTGTTTAAAATAGTCTTATTTGTATATTCAGACAAGCTTGTTATTGGAAAGATTTCTCATTGCAAGTTCTGTTTGTCAAATAATGGTGCTGAATTTCTGCAATCCATCGCAATTCTTTCAAAGTTGGTATGCCAATTTACACCAATGAGGGATTTTGCGATGAATTTATTGTAAGAATATGGAATGATTTGATGCTGCGACATACTGCAAGACAATAGGTTTGTCGCATGTCTTAACATATTAGTTGAGGGTAATAAAAATATCGCAACCCATATATGATGCCTACTCAATATCTTATGCTACAAGGTATTCACGGTATGCAAATTCAATCGCATTTAAACATATACTCAAAACAATAGACTTTGATTTATTGTTAACAAGGTACAGACATGCAAACTGATCAGTATTTTAAAACTTCATCGCTTCAATTGTAGCGTCAATACGCGTTTCAACAAGGTTGTGAGAAGTGTTTAACATCTTTGTTTTTATTTTATCTTCGCATTCATGTAAACATACAGGAAACATTGTAACAAAACGTGCAGTCGTGCAAAAAATGTCTTAAGCTTTATATTTGTTACGTTGACCTAGAGGTCCAATGTTGTCTTTATGTAAATAAATAATATGTATCCAACTGTTATAACATATTTTTACGTAATTACGTCTTCATATAAAATTAATACAACCGTAATAAAAAAACCTCCACACGCAGCAAAATAGTAGAGAGGAAAAGAGAGCATATGTTTATAAGAATATCAATTTCGAATAAGACACAACAAACAATAAATGAAAAAGATAACCCTTGGGGTTTCCGCTTGGAACGGTCAGGGGTAAACAATTTTCCAACCAACCATTCCACCTATCAGCTCAACAATGTTGCACGCAAAAGAATAAAACATTTTAATATCAAATAGCAAAGGTTAATATCATGATTGCAAAGAAAAAGGACGTGTAGTAAATAATCTTACCGAGACCAGAGCATCCGGAGTCGAATTAGCAAGAACACAATATCAGGGATGAAAGAAACAAATCGATCTTTTATGTTCTGTTTAACAAGATTTTCTGTTAAACCTTCATAAACTCTTTAACCCCTGCCACCGTCAGGGAACCAAAGAGGTAAGCATAATTATCAACTGTAGATGGGTTAATCACGAGGCATGCAGAGCGCTGTACAATATCATGTTGGTAACCTTTCATTTTGAATTTACGGGTGTTTTAAGAAAATCGTGGAGAAATTCACATTGCCTTTTATTTTCTGAAGTTTCTAAATTCAATCTTCATACATAATTGGCTGCGATATACCATGTTGCAATAATTAGTGATTTTAAACTGCACCTGTATTTATGAATTACATCTTGGTATTGGCGATAAAACTTGCAAATTTTTTCCTTAATTTGTAATACCGATTACCTTGTTTTAAAACATTTTTGTTATGCGTAAATTACGTTCATTGAATTTTTTAACATCATTACAAGCTCTAGAAAGGCGAACAAGCTGAGACATAAAAACCCGTAAGAAGTTGCACGAGGAACGTCGCCGCTGAAAACTGAAAATTTCGTTTAACTTTATAATAAAATGAAATCATCTCTTTTATCATATATTTTAGTTGTGACGTAACCGTTTTTAATGACAGATTAAGATAAAGAAAGTTTGCTTCCTTTTTCTGGCTTAAAATTTTCAGACAAGTAGGGCTGTTGCTCGAGGAACATTGCAAATTTACAACGGTTGCTTATGAAGACAGACTGCACACCGTTGTTGTTTTTAACCCTAATTTACTCATTGGAAAAAAATATTAATTAGTTGCCGTTCTATATTTTCACTGTTCATTACTTTGAATCTGATAAAAAAAGTCATGATATCAAATTAACAGCTGTTTTACATTAAATTAGTGCTGTGATCAGTTACATTCTTTGACGGGCAATAGGTACGATAGCCTGTATGTTAAAGGTACATCTAAAAATTAATTTTGTTTTCATATTTCAATATTATTTTGAAATAGATGAAAAGGGAACTTCGAAAGCCATCGAACACGACAAATATAAAAATATTGCAGGCTCGGTTTGATTGAGCCTGTTCATGGACAGTAATGGAAATGCATATTACTGCCCACGCCGCCTACACCAATAAACAGTACAATTTTGACCATTGCAAACGATGGTGTGCATATGGCGGTAGACGGGGAACCTTCAATGCGGTATTTTCAGATTAATACCATTCCATGTTCAGGGGCGTATGGTCACCAGATAACTAAACGAGAAACAATTGGCGGGACGAAATAAAATAGAATTTTGACAGGGGATCTGAGAATATAAATCTTGCATATCACAGAGAACGCCAAAGGCAAAATATAAAAAGCAAAAAGTTTATCCTTGGGGATGATTGAACAATATCCGGATCAATATTGGTGGAAAAAATCATCCATCTCAAAACTGGCCGAAATATTAGAAATAAGGTAAAGATGTACTTTTAACATAGTACATAAGTTTCGTTTTCAACGACCTTCAATATGAAAAGACACGGACGTTTTACAACATTTGTAAAAAGGCCACGCAGTAATGTAGTTTCGTATTTAAGTTTTATTATATCTATACGATTGATTTGTGATATGTCTCTTTTCAGTAACTGCAATATTATATATACGCATCTTTGAATTACACGACTAATCGATAAGGAACTATTCATAGCTCTCTTGGCCAGGGTTTCTATACACATAAATACGAATACATAACATTTATTTAGAGCAAACATAACAATATTCTTTTCCACTTAACAATCTCATAAAAATACAGATATCTTACAAAAACAAATACCATAATAATAATGGACTCGTGCATGTATCAAGGTATCAGTAGATAATCGTAGATTGTTGAGTGAGATTTTTTAGTTTGGCATTGAAATTTCTCAACTGTATATGAGCTATCTGATACATTTTTGGATATGCCGATAAAAATTTTAAGTGTTGGACATTATCATGCCAAGGTTTCTAATGATTAACGCATTTTTTTCTACATTCACCAACGTTTGGAAGTTCAATATTTAGTTCTGCTGATTGTTGTCTGGTTCCTTATACTATTATTTCAGTCTTGGATTGATTTATTTTCATTTTCAATTAAAAATTTTGCAATAAATGAAATGATTTAATCGCGACATCCTTTAAGTTGTTGAAGGACTGTCGACTCATTTTGCACATTTCCCGCCTGGAATGTGAATGCAAACTTGATAGCATAGAGATCTAATGGATATTAATGTAAAACTCGTTAAGTCAACGCTATGTATAGGGTAAATAATCCACGATCCCTGTGGCACGCCGAATCTATATAGGGTAAAAATAACCGGTTAAACACACGATCCCTGTGGCACGCCGAATCTACTTGGTTCCGAATCAGATGATGATCGATTGATCCATTTGAGAGATATAATTTAATCCAATTCAAGTGTAATCTATATCAAATTCATCTTTCAATATTCAATCAAAAATGGGATATCAATGGTGTTAAATCCGCACTTGAGTCCGTCATGTCCACTGTCGTTACCCTTTTCTTATCTGTTGATTCCAAGTGATCGTTAAACAGTTTGAGCATAGCCTTTTCAACGCTATAATGTTTCCTGTAAGCGCTTTGCTAAGCTGGGAGAAAATGATTGCTCAGTGTGTTCATTGATTAAACTTAATGCTACCTTCTCAAGAATCTTGGAAAAGAAGTTTGACACTGGGCGTAGATTCTGCGATTCAACGGAAAGACAGTTTTCATCAACAGAGGTTTTTTACAGTATTTTCCCAATTTTCAGGGACTACATGTGAAAAAGTGATCTATACTCGCGGAAAAAAGTCTTATCCGGTTGGGTTTCCATAATATCTTTTAAACGCGAAAAGTTTTTATTTTTTAAAGGACACAATCATAAATTTGGTATTGATGGAAATGGGACATTTATATGCATTCTATGAAAAAAGAATTATGGAATTAGAGCCAGTACTGCAGGTAGAGTAATTAGTTGCAAATTGTAGACCAGACAAGACTTTTGTCCATTAGCATAGTTATTTTCTGTTACAAGTGCAACAATGACCGTAAATATTTCCAAATATTATGGCTTTTAAAATTCAGTTTATTTACTCATAACAACCGAGTGAGTACAGGATGCGGGTGGACTGTCAATCATTGAACTGTTATAAAGCCTATGTTTCGAGGATTTAATTTTACACGTTTTTATTAACACAAAATCACCTAAATCAACAAGAAGTTATTTTTTTAAGTTTCACCAAAATGAAAGGAGGGGTGTCTACTAAATCTAGATCTAATAAAGCCACTGTATAGATAACTGCCTTACACTTCAAGTCGGAGAATCGCCAATGGTACTAAAAGAAACTCCTCACTAAGTGTCATGAAGGAATTATTCTTTTTCGGTACATTAATTGTAGTACTTAAGAATGGTTACATCTTTATAAAATTATACAATATATCTGCTCCTGTTACATTGGAAGGTAACGTGACTCCGGTACTTTACGAGGACAGAAGAGGAGAAGTGATTTATGGATCTAACGAAAGTTAAAAGTTAAAAGAAAGTGTTAAATGGAGTTTGTAGAAAAAGCATTAAATTAGATTTGTACTGAGTCATTAATGGAGGTGGTAGACGTATTACCAAGATATCAGAGACATGAAAACATTTGGCAGAGATTGGAGCATCAGGCAGATAAATTATCATTACAAGAAGTGAGTTGATCGACCGAGCACTAGCAAAATATCTTGCTTTCGACTGTATAAAACAATTTTTGTTGGAGCGGGTTATCGCATTTGAACGTAATTCACCTATTTGCATAGAAAGATTTTATTATGCAATCGAGGCCGCTTGTATAATAAACGTAACAGTTTCAGTTTTGTAATGGAAGTACCAATTATTTTTGTGTCGCCCGTTTGAAGAAATGGCGATACATAGGGATCGCTTTGTCCGTCTGTCCGTCCGTCCGATAACTTAACGTTGGCTATAACTTTGCCATTTCTTAATATTTCTTTATCAAACTTGCAAATTATATTGCTTATGACAACACGCTCGAGATGATGCCAAATTCTCAAGGTCAAGGTCACATTTGATGGAGTTATGCCCCTTTTTGTACTTGGATTTTTACACAAAAAATTAACGTTGGCTATAATTTTGTCATTTCTTAATATTTTTTCATCAAACTTTCAAATTATATTGCTTATGACAACACGCTCGAGATGATGCCAAATTCTCAAGGTCAAGGTCACATTTAATGGAGTTATGCCCCTTTTTGTACTTGGAGTTTTACACGAAAACTTAACGTTGGCTATAACGTTGTCATTTCTTAATATTTTTACATCAAACTTTCAAATAATATTGCTTATGACAACACGCTCATGATGATGCCAAATTCTTTGATGGAGTTATGCCCCCTTTTATATTTGCATTTTTATTCCGACAGAGCACCAGAGGGCGACACAAGTGTTCAACTGAACACCCGTCTAGTCTTTACATTGTGCTTAAGTATTATTACTTGTTTATCAGTTTCTGTATTAGCTACTTGTGACAATGGAGATGATACGTGCTATTGGTCTGTCTGGAATGAATGGTCTGAATGTAGCAGGCATTGTGGCGGTGGTATTCAAACTCGAACGAGAGAAGTGTGGTGTGCAAAAATGTATACGATCTCCTGCCGGTGTGACGATTTTCCACCTAGTGAGCTTCAGGAACATAAGGATTGTAATATGTTTTGTGATAATGGCGGCACTTTATCTGATGAAGGCTGTAAGTGCTTTGATATATATTACGGAGTTTGCTGCAGTAACGGTAAGTCAACGTACAAGAACCTTTGTCTTTTTAAGAGTTTGAACTGATTAATCCGTTCTTTTTTTCTTAAACTTTGAGACAACATTGAAGCAAAGAAAGAACCGGCAGATGCTCACCAGGGGTATTGCTTCGACACAGGAATGATGCAACAATATACTAAATCGTACGCAGCTAAATCAAAAGACCAGAACTTTGTGAACACAAAAAGTCATTGCATTGATTATATGATCTCTGCTTTAAAGTTCCGCTTCTGATATAATGATTGGTTGGTGCTGATAAATAATGCAGATGGGAATGGTTCTACCATAGGATATAACAATCAACATGACCAACGTTCTTTAACTGCTGAAACAAGATCATGATAATATTAGTGGAGCTTCACAAAATATTCTACTGAATTATGGAGGCCAGTTGAGATTGCTAATAATAGTGCCGACAATTATGTTTATATTTTCTACTATAAACAAATTCAAAGGGCCATAATTGAGGAAAAGATCATCAAGAAAATAAAAGTTGATTATGTGAAAAAAATCGCTGTTTTACGGACATCCATCTTGTTAGTGCTTTTAGTAGTGTTGTTGAATTTCAGTCGGTGGTTGCTCAGAAATGGCTCAGACACAAATTGTCTCATCATAATTGAAAGGGCATTAACTAATTAATGTTAAGAGCGGCAAAACTATTTTACATGTTTGTAAAACATTCTGAATATTTTCAAAACGTACCATTTTCATTTTGCAAAGTAGGGATTTAAAATTAACTTATTTGTATATTTAAACAAGTTTGTTATTGGAATGATTTCTCATTGCAAATTCTTTCTAATTTGGTATGCCAATTTACACGAATAAGGGATTTTGAGATGAATTTATTGGATAATATGGAATGATTTGATGCTGCGACATACGAGAAGTACTGCAAGAAAATCGGTGTGTCACTTGTCTTAACATTGATGTTCAGCGATATAAAAATATCACAACCCATCAAAGATGCCATTGGATAATTCCTACTCAATATTTATTATACTTAAAGGTTTTATGGCATGCAAATTTATTCACATTAAAACATATACTAAGTTACCGCTTAAATAGACTTAATATTATAGACTTCGATTTATTGTTTACAAACGTTTAAACTGATAAGCGATCAGACGCTTATTGTTTCACAAGGTCATGGGAAGTATTTAACATCTGTGTTTGTATTCTATATTCGCTTTCATGTGAATAAACAGAATACATATTGTAACAAAACGTGCAGACTTACAAAAATGTCTTACGGTTTATAATCGTTAAGTTGACCTAAAAGGTCAAATGTGTCATTGTGTAAATAAATATTATGTACCCAACTGTAATAACATAGTTTTTCATACTTACGTACTTATATTAGATTAATTCAACAGTAATAAAAACAGTGAAATAAGCGTCACTGGAAATTTATGAAATACGTTTAGTGTTTCCCACCCAACTAAGTACCGGTTCACTCCCAGGAAGTAGATTATCTGTGCGTGTATCGGTGCTATACACCGGGCACGTTAAAGAACCAGGGAGTCTCTTCGAAAAGAGTTAGGGTATCGCATTCGGATTCCCTGCCTGTTTCTGAAAGCTGTCTCTATAGTTATCTGCAAGCCACAAACAGGCCAATTTCTGACGGATAAGAGATCCCCCACCCCCTAGATAAAGAGAAAAAAATAGCATATATTAAAACGGACTTTATTTGAATGGACCAAGGCGGGATACAACGTGATTAGGTGTTATTCAACCTATAAGGTTTAATTTTAATTCGCGAGAATCAAATTTCGCGCATAAGGCATACAGTTTTCGCGCGGGCATACATCAGCGAACTGATATTATTTTCATAATATTAGATTATGTCAATGGTTTGATTTCGTTGGGTTTTATGTTGCGAATTTTCCTTAGAGCGAAATGTGTTAAAACTAAAATCCCTCGTGATATAAGTGATAAGCATTTATGGGGTAAATCGCCATTAATTTTATTGCGAAATTCCGCCAAATAATTTATTGCGATTGTCCGCCATAATAAATATGGCCATTTTTCCCAATGGCGATATTTCCCCATATTTAACATGGGGAAAAAAATAAACTTTTTCAGAGGTGGACGCACTTCAATGTTACTAACATATATGACCCCCACATTCTAAAAAAGATAAATTCTTAAAAAAAAATTTTCGACGAAATCGCCATGGAGACATAACGCCATTTCAAATTTATGGCTAAAAATCGCCATTGCGATTTTATGGCGTCGAAAAATGGCCATGGCGTTTTCGAAATCGCGATTTTGATGTTTGAGACTCGATAGCTCACTCATTTTAAGGGATATTGGTTCAAAACATAGTACGTTTTATTATTAGACCCACCAACTTTATATTAACGATAAAACATTTAGTGTAGGACCCTTAAAAAGGGTACCTGAGTTTGCGAATTCACCGGATTCGCAAACATTCACCGGACTCCAGCCTCTCCACGCAGCGAAATAGTAGAGAGGAAAAGAGAGCGTATGTTTATAAGAATATTTATTTCAAACAAGACATCACAATAAACGTAAACGAGAACCCTTGGGGTAACCGCCTTGAAACGGTCAGGGGCAAAACAATTTGCCACTGGGGGTTTAAACTAGGCTTGAGGGTGCACAAACCTCGCCAACAGGTTCTCATACAAACAAGGACAAGATTTCTTGGTAAAAAACTTAAACCCACCTATCAGCTAAACAATGTGGCATGCAAAAGAACACCAACATATAAAATATAAGAAGATGATAGCATTGCCAAGAAAAAGAGCGAGTACTCAATGATCTTACCGAGACCAGAGCACCTGGAGTCAGATCAGCAAGAACATGAAGAGAGGGTTAAAGGAACAAATTGAGCTTCTAGGTTCTTTTTACAATATTTGACCTTCATTAACTCTTTCAACCCCGCCACCGTCGTGTAACCAAAGAGGTAGCAAAATGATCAACAGTAGATGGGTTAATCATCTGGCATGCAGAGTGATGTAGAATTTTTTTGTAATTACTGATGTATTTTACGAGTAACGTGGAGAAATAAACATTGCCTCTAATTTTTTATAAATTAAATCTCCATAAAAACTGGCTGCGATATACTTTGTTGCAAAAGTGATTTTAAAACTGCAGCTTTATTTTTGAATTACATCTGGGTATCGGCGATAAAACTTGCAAAAGGATTTCCTTAATTTGTGATACCAATAACCTTGTTTTAAAAGTTTTTTCTGTTATCCATAAATTACGTTCGTTGAAATCTTTAACATCATAAATTTTAATTATCAGTGATGGACAATGGTTATTTTCTATATTGAATAAAGATACCCCGAGGTAATGTTAAAAGCTGTAATAATATCATATTGATGTTCGGTATAAAAATATAATATCATGTCTCTTTTATAACAGTATAAAAACAGATCAGCAAAATGTGGTGCACAAAAAGTGCCCATTGGGATGACTATTACTTGTTTATAAACAGAGGAACTGAATCTAACATAATTCTAACTTAGAACCTTGTTTAGACCCCAGTGGCAATTTGTTTTGCCCACTGACCGTTCAAAGGCGGTAACCCCTCGGGTTCTTACTTTCGTTAATTATTTGAAGCGTCCATTTTGAAACTGATTATTTTAATACCATGCTCTCCTTTCCTCTCTACTTTTTGTCTGTGTGGGGAGGCTGTGTCTGCTGGATGTAACCATTCCTGATATTCATTATTCACTTTTTTTAAATTAATATACGTAGGATTATCTTTCATTGTAAAGTGCTGGCTAAACAACGTTACAGCTTCACGAAGTCTTTTCGTTGCAATATTTTCAATCTGTTGGTTAAAGCAAGCAGACACTTTTTATGCCCCCGCCATGTAATGGCGGAAGGGCATATAGTGTTCACCCTGGCTGTGTGTGGGTGTGTCAGTGTGTCAGTGTGTCAGTGTGTGTGTATGTTCGAAAATCGTGTCCGCTCTGTAACTTTGTTATTTCTTATTGGATTTTAAAATAACTTGGTATGAATGTTCACCATATCAAGACGGTGTGTCGCGTACAAAACCCATGCCCGTAGGTCCAAGGTCAAGGTCACTGTTACTAAAAATAGAATTTTCTTGTCCGGGCTGTAACTTCCTTATGAAAAGAGGGATTTCAAAATAACTTGGCACAAATGTTCACCATGACAAGGCGGTGTGTCGCGTACAACACCCATGCCTCTAGGTCCAAGGTCAAGGTCACTGTTACTAAAAATAGAATTTTGTTGGAAAAATCTTGTCCGCTCTGTAACTTTGTTATTTCTTAATGGATTTTTAAATAACTTGGTATCAATGTTCACCATATCAAGACGGTGTGTCACGTACAAAACCCATGCCCGTAGGTCCAAGGTCAAGGTCACTGTTACTAAAAATAGAATTTTCTTGTCCGGGCTGTAACTTCCTTATGAAAAGAGGGATTTCAAAATAACTTGGCACAAATGTTCACCATGACAAGGCGGTGTGTCGCGTATAACACCCATGCCTCTAGGTCCAAGGTCAAGGTCACTGTTACTAAAAATAGAATTTTGTTGGAAAAATCTTGTCCGCTCTGTAACTTTGTTATTTCTTAATGGATTTTATAATAACTTGGTATCAATATTCACCATATCAAGACGGTGTGTAGCGTACAATACCCATGCCTGTAGGTACAAGGTCAAGGTCACTGTTACTAAAAATAGAATTTTCTTGTCCAGGCTGTAACTTTCTTATGAATGGAGGGATTTCAAAATAACTTGGCACAAATGTTCACCATGACAAGGCGGTGTGTCGCGTACAATACCCATGCCTGTAGGTCCAAGGTCAAGGTCACTGTTACTAAAAATAGAATTGTGCTGGAAAAATCTTGTCCGCTCTGTAACTTTGTTATTTTTTAATGGATTTTAAAATAACTTGGTATAAATATTCACCATATCAAGACAGTGTGTCGCGTACAATACCCATGCCTGTAGGTCCAAGGTCAAGGTCACTGTTACTTAATATAGAATTTTCTTGTCCAGGCTGTAACTTCCTTATGAATGGAGGGATTTCAAAATTACTTGGCACAAATGTTCACCATGATAAGGCGATGTGTCCGGTACAACACCCATGCCTAAAGGTCAGAGGTCAAGGTCACTGTTACTAAAAATATAATTTTCTTATAAAACTCTTGTCTGCTCTGTTTTTATTATGTCTGATTGGATTTTAAAATAACTTGGTATAAATGTTTATTATATCAAGATGATGTGTTGTGTACAATACCCGTGCCTGTAGGTCCAAGGTCAAGGTCACTGTTACAAAAAGTAGAAATTTCTTGTACTGGCTATAACTTCGTTATTAACAGAACGATTTCAAAACAATTTGGCACAAATGTTCACTATGACAAGGCGTTGTGTTGATTACAATTCCCATGCCTGTAGGTCCAAGGTCAAGGTCACATTTACTAAAACCAGAATTTTCTTGTCTGGGCTGTGAGTTTGTTATTACTTATTGGATTTTAAAATAACTTGGTATAAATGTTCACCATGACAAACATGCGTAGCGGGGGCATCCGTGTCCTATGGACACATTTCTAGTCTTTTTGGTGCAATCAACAGAGTTTCAGTAGTTATCAGAATAACAAAAACATGACAAGTGTTCCTTTATCTAACCTAAAAATATTATTATTTAATAGTGCTTGCAAGTATCGCAAATCGTTTAGGGCAAACATAATTAAAGCGGAACTAATGGAGAATATTCATTTGTCAGGAAATGAGAACAATAAGAAGATGGCGGAGCTTATATCTCTTTATATCTCAGTACTCTGGCAACTGTTTTAATGTTTAATATATTGTTATTATCTTATTGCAGCAGTTTTTCAAACTTGTAAATACGTTATTTAAATGGTTTGTTGAAGTGAAGCTAATATGAGCTGATATTATATTTGTTTTGTCTATCTTGTCTCCAAATAAAGTTTATTTGAGTATGAAGACACAGACAAAATAAACTAAACTATGGTGTGGATGCCGCCCCTGAAGGTAAGAATAGAATGTATGCAGTTGGTGTGGTGGAGTCGGTGGGTGTGGAAGGAGGAGGATTAAACGTTATAAAAACGCGCAGAACTCCCGCTTAATCCTTGCCAGCAAATTTCAAAAATGAATCGCCCAAATCATTTTTATAAAATTATAAAATGGTATTTTACTGCTTATTCCAGAATGTCCACAGATCGAAAACTGCAAACAGAGATATTGCTCACATTCTTCGGATACTAAATGCCGTGAATGCTTCGATGACAAGATTCTCTTTAAAAGGTCAAATTATGACACGTCATGTGAACGTAAGTAAGGTGATTTTATTTGACTTAACACATTACTTTTTGTTTATTTTCATTGAATGTCATCGTGATATTACTGATTTAACTTCAGGTACTCTGACCTCGAATATCCTATAGTACCCGCCCATTTTATGTGTGCATGCTGTTGCATGTAAAAACGTCGAGTTAGAAAATAAGTTGGCATTTCATTCACCACAGCAACTTGTACAATGCCCAAGGTTATAAAACCAGTCTCAAATCTCAAGCATCTGATTGGCTGAAATGGCACCAGTCGCAGGGGAAATAAACAGACATGATTTTAACATCTTAAATATGAACCCCTTTACCAAGTCAGTATGCCTCAGGCAAAATATTGTTTAAACCTATCTAGAGCTATTCCAGAGTACGTGTTGTTTAACGCCAATTGTTGACGGACGACAGACTCCCAAATGAAAACCGTAAGGTCATCCTAGGCCCCAATCTGATTAAAATCGTCTGAAAGCCGCCACGGAATCAGGTTCTGTCGAAGAGTCAGTTAAACCTGCTTTTATTAATAACCTTAATCAGATTGTCACCTACAACATCTCAGAAGTACATGATGATCGCCGTAAATGTTGAAGCGTTCCGAACGTTCCATGTATTCAGTGTTAACACATTTTTGAAACCACGGGAAGGGTTGGCAATCCGCGCAAATTGAAGATTGGTATATTTATTTAGTATTGCATTATCACCGAAATGACATCTTCAGATCATTGTTCGACCTTCCCGATAACGTTTTGAATCATGCTTCCTTTGTTGACTGTTCTAAAATAGTTTTCGGGGAAAACCACTAAAGCTCATACGGTATTTGCGTGCCGTCATCAAATCTAACATTTTGTTAGATGTCACTAGTGTGAGTTTACCTGAGCCTTAGGCTGAGGTAAGCTAACATTAAAGCTATTCTGATTTTTTTCTTTTCAGTTAACAATTTCTTTAGTTAAATTATGATATCGTCCACAGGCATGTGTGCATGGAACGGTCATTTTTGTTGGCCTGGGAATTGTGATGAAGAACTGACTAGAGGATGCAACTGCGCTCCGGGATTTACTAAGATAAATACGACTTCCGAAACTTCATGTCAACCAACTTTAAAGCCCTCTATAATAACATGCAACACACTAGTTTTTATTCCGGGCGGTGAAAAGAAGCGTGCAATGAGTAAAGGAGATTCGACAGCTTGCTCATACCTTGAAGACATATATGGCAATTTCCAACCGTCTGTACTACAATTTGATATGATGTCCGAATATACAGTTCCTTTGTCCGACCTGCCAAGACCAAGCTTTATACAAGAGTATAATTTCGGTGTAACAGATACGGCAGTCAATATTTTACGTCAAGAGATCAATGGTGAGTCGTTATGCTCTTGCTCTTCCTTATAACCTAAGACTGTTTATTTTATAAGCAAATCTTTTGTGTTAGAGTAAATAAGTGTTAAAAAGATTTGTCAATACTGTTAGAAAACTCTATTAAAATTTGAATATTTGTTATTTTAAGAACTAAAAAGACAATTTTGAAAAGCAATATTATTTAAGATATATTTACATTCAAAGATTATGCGAATGGTGTTTAATTTAGGAATTGATGTCGATATGTAGATACTCACGATTTACTGCATGAGTTAATATTAATAACAAAATTAAGTATATGTTTACATACTTCCTTAAAAATCATGAAAAAATCTTGACATGCAATAGTCTTCTAGAAATTGGATAAAACATCTAAGCGTTTTATTGATAATCTGTTTACTTAAGGTATAACGATCAAATTACATACAACCCAGCTGTTAGAAGATACAAGTTCCAATGAACTCGCAAAGCCAACTGTTTCTAATTCTGGTAATATATCACTGGCATCTCAAACATATTTTCTAAATGACAGTCAGGCGTAAGTATTTTTACTACATTCAAGTTTTCAGTTTTCTTATTCATTTCGACCTTTCAAATTAAATAAGAACGATACGAAGGTGTTCAAGAAGTAATCAAATTAGTTCTTCTCGTGGCTGCAAAAAGAATTTCTTATATTAAATCGATTCTGTTATTGTTTACCATCTCTGAAAGCAGTTATGCACGATTCATATATTTGTGTAAATATTGAGTTGCGCTCAACTAGGAGATAAAATGCGTGGACAGCAATATGCATTGCCATACAGTCCCATATAAAAGCTCGATCATACCAAGCCTTCAATATTTTGGTATTAGTATGTTTCGTGTTCGGTTGCTTTTCGAAATTTAGTTTCGATGATAATGATAACACATATTTACGTGACCGTTTTTTTTATTTATTTAACTGTTTGGATAAGCTCAGCACAGTAAAAGTAAAAAAAGCAGTAATCTAGTTACAATATTGTTAAAATATTTTGCCATTATAAAATAAAGAATTGAAACAAGGTGTTATTTTTCAAGAAATTATCGTGCTCAGAAAAGACTTTTTAGCGATCGAAATCTGCATTATCGCGAAATCTCGATGAGAAATTCTGCCAATGAAGTTTATTTGGTCTTTTAAAATTTAACATTGAATTGAATCTTTGCAAGTTATGTCTCTAAAAGTTCATTTTAAGTTTTGAAAAAAAAACTATCATAAATAAAACAGCACATAATAAACTACTTTATTTCAAAACATATTTTTTGGTCGATCAAATGTTTTTTTCTTATTCTTATTCCTCCGTTAATCATAAGTTTTCGTTTTATACAAAAATGTTTTTGACTCATTATGGATATACTCTTTTAATCTTTCATATTATATTATAAACATATATCAAATTTCAGATTGTGCGCCGAATTTGAGGCAAGCGGTGGTGGATATATCAAGGGTAAGAATACAGTAAGTCATAACGTATCTTCTGCCGTACCGTACCAGAAAGTCAAAGAAACTAGACTAGTCTGTTACAGATTTGACAATGTGCCACCAGAACACTGCCAATCCAGCGGAAAGTGTTTGCTGGAACCAATCCAGTTACGGAACAGAATCACAAGAGAAAGAATACATAAAATAAGCTTTGACGGATGGACAGATCCTGTACCCGAAGGGGGTTCTCACATTCACGCTTCTTCAATTGAACACTATGAAGTAACTGTAAATTTGATCAATCCAACAATAAGTGGATTTCCATCTAAAGTAGACCTAAGAAGTGTCTTCAACAAGAAAGTTCCGCACACGGAGCATTCAATGGATATCAACCTAACATCAGACAAACCCAGATTATACAACATTCTGCTTGAAGTAAAGGACGTAGCTAACAATGTTCGTATGGCGCGACGATTTCTTCTTTATGACAACACTACTTTTATAACAATAGATCCCTACAACCCGTTAATAGTGACATCGGCGTCCAGAGCGACAAACTATTCATGGCAGATTCACCATCATGATATCTGCTTAGATTGGAAAGATCATTATCTCAATCAGTTTTACATGGAAAATGAGCTGTTGAATCCAATAGAGCTTCACCACAGCGGGCTCATATCGGGCGTTTACGATCAGCGATCTGGAGATTTGCCGATTTCAGGTACTCAAAATGTTTATGGAATAACCAGATATATGTGGTCTTGGAAACTAAAAGATGGCTCTTTCTCAAGTGAAATAATTGTCCCTAACTTGCTAGATCAGTCATATTGCCATAACTTAAATGTTAGAGATGGTCAGACATACATAATTCAGATACGTCCTGTAGACATAGCAGGAAATTCAATCAAAGAAGAAAAAGTTGTGCATATTGATCGGTCAGTTCCTGAAATCAACAATATTTGGTTAACGAAGGACGGATACAAGACACTGTATGTTCACCATATGACGGACTTGTCCACAATGCAGCTGTATTTCGAGATATTTGATGCCCACAGTGGAATAAGAACCATTATGTGGACTTTCGGCGTAACTGATTCAGGACAAGAACTTGCATCCGGGGCGTTGGCAATCGGAACAATTTCGGAAGTAAGTAATATAATATAATGAGCAAAACTGAAAACTTAGCAGTAAATAATATGAAATTCAAAAATCAAAAATATTTTTAGTGATGCATTATTTTGTATTTCATTTAATGTTTGGTATTTGCAAATATTTTTACATTTGATAAAGCGGAAGATGTTATATTTTCGCACAATGTCTAGGTTATCGCCTCTGTCCTAACTAATGATGAGATCGCCAACTTTAACGAAAGTCTCAAACAGATTATTCGACTGTCAAAAATTAATGTCATGTACAGAAGGACAAAAAACCAACAAAATCTTCAAAGCCCACTGATGCAATGAAATAAGATACAGTTACCTTAATATCCGTTTTTTTTTTGCAAATAACCCCCCTTTTAATTAAAGAAAGAACAAAATCCAACGATTTAATTTCCTCAACAACGTTAAGTTGTTTATGTGTTTTGGAAGCCGACAGCTACTGAACCTGAAAACTTCCAACATGTTGGTTTATCAAATTTCTTCAGATATTTGCATTCACTGGCATAATTAATGTAATAGGCGTTTACCATGTTATTTTTGTCAAGTTTTCATTTGGCTCATTATATTAAAACAGTTGGTTAAAGTACATGTTAATAATACCTTGCCAGGTGTCAATGCCAGATGTAACTGATATTTCAGATGTAACGGATATTTCTGATGTAACATATATTTCAGATGACATGTTCTACTAGTGTAGCACGGTGTTATTGCCCAGAAGTCGGAGAATGTGAAGTATTCAACTACACGGTTCCTCTAAACAAGCTGGTGGCTGACAGTAAACACCAGGGTGATCATAACAGAAACTACTACTTTACAATCAATGCCACTAACCACGCGAAGCTTTCATATATTGAACGTGTCGATATTCTTGTTGACGACTCTCCACCCGAAACAGGAGTTTTATATGAAGGTTAGTAGCATCATATATCATAAAATAAGATAACCTGAAAATATATAAACAAAATTTATTTTGCTAGTTGTGACTGATGACAGAAGTTTAGTATATAACTTCGCAACAAGTGCTTAATTTCACATATTATTATTTCGATTTCAAGTGTGGTTTTAACGATCTTTTTATATAGTTTACCTTGGTAAAAATGATATTTTTCTCGTTTCGTCTATTTTTCTTTGTTATGACATTCGTTCAACTGGAAGGAAATCAGTGGACTATTAGACAGTCATTGCTGTTTACCTTGGGTTAAATTGTTCTGCTATGTCAACGTGACATTATTCAGTATGTACAGGATTTCTTTGGCATATTTGGCTTTCTAGAAAATGTTCAATTAAATGGAATAAAAGTCAATTTTCTTCTTCACAAAAATGCACTTTCTGCTACTTATATAAAAATTTGCACTGTAACAAATCTCACGTTTGTAAATAAAATCCTGCATTATTTTTCATTTGTCGCGTTTAATGATTTTAAATATTGCCTGTAGTAAGTGTGCACTGTATTATTTGGATATGCGATAATATATATCATGTTTATGGACAAGATAATAGTGATTATGTAGTGCAATTATCCTTCTTTTAGCAGCTATCTTTTATTTATTGCAAATCCTCAAACTGTGTATGACATGGACCTCCCCAGAAGCACTGCCTACCTCGCCATGTTTCCTAATACACACAGTAGAGAAAAATAATGTTATGATAAATTTAAAAGTACTAACTTACATCAAGTAATTCAAAATAAAGTAACGCTTACATTGAACGATCGATGGCAACATCAAATGAGAGATTGTAATATGTTTTAGAATCAGTAGCATGAAAACGTATAGACTGTGTTGGTAAATTCTCTTCTACCTAAATGAAACATGGCTTGAAACGCCATATTTTACGAGGGTTGCTCGGAAAGTTTTGAGACAGTATGATTTTCTCTGTAACTAATTATTGCTGCGCAGTATATTTAACACAAATTTTATATGTAATTTATCCGAGTAAGGACTTTAAAACGTGGTAACGTTACTATTATGCATATAATCGTTTCCATAGCAACAACTGTCCACGGATCTCGGCGCACGGCGTACTTTCTTGTTATAAATTTTCTTTCTGAATGAAAAGAGCAAATATAACTGCGCCATCCGTGGCGAATTTTTTATGCCGTTACTTCTGACTTCGGTACGTCATTTCCGCAAGTTCTTTAAGTCGTTATCTCAGATCGTTATAGTAACACCTGCGCGACAAGGCAGCGGCTATGGAAACACCGTCAAGGGAAGAACAGCGTGTTTTATGATTAAGTTTTGCATTAATCTTGGGAAAGCGCCAACATAAACGAAGCAATTTCTAGAACAGGCAAACAACGGACACACTGTTAGTCAGCCATTGATGTTTAGATGGCATAAGGTGTATCGGGATGGTAGAAAGTCAACAAAAGACAAGGAAAGGACCGGTCGCCCGTCCGTCATCGACGATAAACAGGATCTGTCCATCCGACAAAAACGCGCTTCAGTGCGATCGTCGCATAACAATAAGAGAAGTTGCGATGTAGGTACGACCACTCCTAATAAAATGTTAACTGATACACTTTCAATATCACAGGTTTCGGCATGAGAAATATGTACGTTGTGACGGTAGATACTTTGCAAAGGAGCAGAAATTTACTTTTCCACAGTGACTTTAAACTCTGAAAATAACGGCAACGTCGGGCAACGTCGTTGCGTGCGCCGGGTCACTGGTAGTGCCTGTGCCTAACTCGTTGTAGCATTCGTATACACAAAGCTATTGTTGTGAAAATTTACACCATAATAGATCAGGTATTAAAGTACAGTCGAGTCGCGATTTTACGAATCGCGATTTTACGAAATAACGGTATACTACGAATAAGGCGGTCGGTCCCGTCCGTATTCCTTCTTTATTCAATGCAAAAAAGATGCGATCGAACGAAACGCGATTTAACGAAAACTGCGATTTAGCGAATAATTTTGACAGTCCCTTAAGCTTATTTACAATGTAATAAAGATGCAATTTTACGAATTTCGGTCAGGCAGGTGATTTTCACACCTTTTCGAGCGATAACCGTTTTTTGTATTGTTGAGCAATTATCGACCCAAGCAGTTGTGACACAAAATGCTCTGTAAACAACTATCGGGCGTGTGTGGTTGTAACAAACAGTTTGAGTGATTAAATGTCAAATGTTTAACATTGTATAAAATCTGAAACACGCGAATTGCTTGTCATTCTACTTCTGCCATTTAATTCTTCATAATCTTTTTACTACGGCGAGTATTAATTCAGTAAATTGAAATCGGCATTCTGAGAAATGTCGCGAAGGGCCCGTTTTTTTCAGGGGAGGATAGCCGAATTTTAATTGATTAATGATAACATGTAATTTTACAATAAAATAACTAATGCGAATATTTTCTTTGTCACTTTATTTATTGACCTTGACATATCACAACAATAACACATTATGTCATATAACGACCATGACGATTTGCGGCGGTAAACAACCAAAACTATCAAACATGCGATACTACGAATAATCGGCTTGATCCGATGCCTATTCGTAAAATCGCGACTGGACTGTAATACATAGTAAACTTTCGTTTGATTTTATCTTCTCCAACGTTAGATATTTGATTGTCTCAAAACTTTCCGAACAACCCTCGTATATGAAACATAAAATAATATAGAGTTTTTATGTACATTTATATTTGTATCTGTTATTTTTTTCTAGGTCCAGTTGACAGCAATGATATAGATTATACAAGCGACGACTCCTTTATTGTACATTGGCATGGATTTATCGATCACGAAAGTGGAATAAAGTCTTACAGGGTCGGTCTTGCCAACAGATGTCTCGGACAGCTAGAGCTTTATAACTTCTCTTCTATCGCAGACATTCAGTATTATGAGGAAATTCTTTTCACAGAAACATCAACAAAAGTACCGGCAAATTTCATGGGAAAGCGATTTGTTACGGTTATTGCATTGAATAATGCAATGGATCCTTCGCCTGCCGTTTGTTCAGATGGTATAACAAGAGACATTTCACCACCAGAGATACGAAATATATCTTTACAGCATGCTAGATGGTCGGAGTCAGTCATCTGTCATGAAGGATCAGCATGGCTCTTGCATTCTAGCCTTAGCAAGGTTAGGCTACATAACATTACGGAATGTTCCAACAAGTGTTCTCCATCTTCTGCGCCACATCCACTTGCAGCAGTTTTACCAACAAAGTCAGATACACATGCCGATGTTGACATTTCAGCATTTATGTGCAGCAAATTACGCAAGTACGATACAAACACTGTTATTTATCTGCCAAATGACCATATTTTTCTCAGCTGGGACTTTGAAGTAGCTTGGAGTCAAATAAACGACTTCTCTGTGGGCATAGGAAGAGATGCTTCTGAAACAACGTCACCAAGCGTAGATGTCTACCAATCTACCGCAAGGAAAACATACTATAAACGCCGACACGAAGGGATAGGAAGTGATGAACTATTTTATATATTTCTGAAAGCTATAACCAAGGCTGGTGTGACAAATATTGTCGTCATCGGACCTGTCCTTATTGATGAGACCCCGCCATTATGTCGAAACATCCCGACAGTTGAAATCACTGGAGGAAATGTAGTTGTGGGATGGGAAAAGGACACGTTTTACGATATTGAACAGAAGGAACAGATTAATTCAATCTTCTTCCAAATCGGTATGTAACACCCCTTTTATCAAGTTCTACATTATGTTGACAAAATTAAATGTTTCATCGATTTTGGTGCAAATTAAGTTAAACTTTTACATAACAACGTTAAAACGGTAGCAAATGTTATTAATTATATAATACAAGTAGGCAATTGTTCATTCATTCAAATTGTGAAACGTGTGTTACATGGTCAAGGTAATTTTAGCTTCAGAGCTCAACTGATAAGCACGCAGAGTTTTGAAGTATATTATTAATTTTATCTGTCTTTCTATATAGGAAATGATGTTTCACTTGTGACACCGTTGTTACAGTGGAGTTTAGACTCATCCGAGCCATGTTCTGCTTATAGCGGAGGATGTTTCATGTATCCTGTTCGTAGACTTCAGACTCAAGACACTGACCTTGGCCTTGATTTCTATGTGGAAATGCATGTATATAACAATGCTGGGCACAAGCTTAAGGTGACATCTGAAAATTTCAAGATTCCATCAATGTACCCTCCAGGTCACGCTATTCTCGCCGATCTTGATCCAGATGTTATCGACTCAAACACTGATACAAACGTGCATTTCACACCGAACACTGTATGTATTTCTTGGACAGGCTTTAAACACCACGAATCACTTGGTCTCGAAGTTGGTGTAGGGTCTTCGAACACAACTGATGACATTGTTTCTTTTAGACATATTAATACAAGTGACATAAGTGAACAATCTTGCATCAAAGACAGTAAAATCGTGACCGGTTATTTGTATTTCGCACTGGTCAAGGCCTCGTGTTCAGGGGGAACAACTGTTTCATCGTCTGACGGTGTTTATATTGTGGGGGAAACTGAGCTTCGCCAATCTCAGTTCAGATTGGAGAATATTGCGGGTTGGCCACCGGCAAACGATTAACACTTAGGTTTAAAAACGAATCAATGTCGGAAACTGTCGATTGTAAAGTTACAGTCGGAAAAATCTATACCATCGAAACAGTTAATGTAACTGAAATTTTCACTGATGATGGAATCCTTCGTGAAGAATCCCACGATACATTTTTCTTTATTTCTTACATTGAAAATCCTACTTTCCATCTGAAAGTTCTACATAATTCATTTGCCGATATATACATACTTCCATGTAATGTTCCACAAAAGTACATTAAAACAAACACAACGATTCATGCCTTTTGGTATTATAAAAACTCAAGTCGTGATTATATTACTTTTGAAGCGGCGCTTGTTCTAAAAACAAACGACTCGTTCGAATACACTACACAGCTTGAAAAAATACAAAATTTTAAGAACAACGTTACATTTCAAGATGCTGATTTGAAATCTGACATTAAGTACAGTGTTGCTGTGAAACAGTGCTCTAAAGTACGATGTCTAGCTCCAGTTTTCTCTGAAGAGTTTGAGCTGGACGATGTTTTGCCAACCGGACGATTGTTAACCTTTGTTGTATCCACAAACCCGAACAGTTCATGTTACGGAATAACCTTGGGTTGGGAAACTTTCAAAACCGGCAGTAAGATTATTTTCTACCAGTGGACAATATCTAAGGACAGCATCGCTTCACATATTTTGACCTCTTGGCGAACAACATTGTCCTCTGATAACACTTCACACCAGGTGTGGTATTTTCCAAGTTAAAATGTTGAGGTGTTTTGTAACGATTAAAAAACAACTGCAACATGCAATATACAATAAAATACCCTCAATTGGATTACTGCGGAAATCATAGATTATAACTTCTATTATCTTACAATTCATTTTAGAATCTACTTTCTACGTTCATATATAGTATTTTTAATTATTACAATTTATAGGCTTTAACGTTTCCTCTTTTATTTAAGGTGTCTTCTTGTATTAAACTTCCTGTTCACGGCCACTCGACACTGTACGGATGTGTAAGAGCCTTCACTGAAAGTGGTCAACAAGGAACCGTTTGTGACATCTTGAAAGCAGTTTATCAAAACGGATACCATCAAAACATAGTGTATGACATCGACACCAAATCGTCTGCATGGGAGGCAATAAGAAAGGTATTCAAAAATATATATTACATTGAAACCGTCAATGAATTAAATGTCTCATAGAATTCAAAACTGTTGCTCATTCATGTGGCTTGATTAATGATTTGTCTTTTGCTTCATTTTATATCATTGAATAAGCGAGAATAATTCTGTCCATACAAAAAGTTAAACATAACTTTTATATTCTAGTCGCTAACTAGTTCAAATATCGGCAAGATGTACGGTCTTCTTCATGATAACGAGTTAGATTTCGGTAACCAGGCGACCACTGTAGCAGGTGCCATGTTGTATGCTTCCGAACGAGCAGTCACGTGGTATTTGATGACGTCAAGAGAAGTACCACTGCACTGTGTCTCTAACATTAACTGTGTGGTGCAATTACAAACATATACTGGTTATGCTTTATTTGACAAACATGTGAAGCTGAACACTTTCTACTACATATGTGCATATTCTAACTCGACAACTGTAGAAAGAGAGTGGTTTATAGAGACTTTAGAAGAGTTCTCGTCCTGTAGCAACGGGTTTGTTTTGGATGATATTGCACCACTACCGGGAGATATACATATAACCAATATGTTTGGTTTTATAACTGACATTAGGCATTTAACTCTAACGTGGGACAACTTCAAAGAAAACATAGATGCAAAAGATTTAGGATACGTAAACAGTATGAAAGGTTACAAATATGCGATAGGTAAGTTTATATTTTATCCAATAATCGCACGTGTTTCGTGATTTATTATCATACAATTTTATTATTTAATCGAGCCTGCTATAGTTTCATATTTGTCGTGGTCGAGGGTCTTCAAAGTTCCCTTTTCATCTATTTAAACGTTTCAAAATGGAAAACTTTAAAGTGTTAACTTCGATATCAGTGCATAATTAAATTTAACCAATCTGACATTAATTCGTTTAAATGTCATCAATCTGCTTTAATTATTCAAGTTGCTTGATATGTCTGATGACTCTAAGCTCTATAGTGAGGATTTTACTAACTGTGCTTTTTCAGGACAAAGACCTGGAAGCGAGGACATTCAAAACTTCACTGATGTCGGACTAGCAACACATGTTGTAATTGACATGATTGGTGTGGCTAACGGAGCAATAATATTTGTCACAGTAAATGGTAATATCAAAAACACCTGAACGCCTTCGTCTTTGATCTTGTTTATGTATCTATTAGGTGTTTTTAGAGCGTTTACACAATTAAATCGGTCCAGCTTGGCGCAGCCAAGCGACTGAAAAAATGATTTATTATTTTTTGAATTATCTCACCGACTAAATGGTTGCACTTATATTTAGCACTTACCAGGTTAATCGATAAATGACTTGTTATTGCCGATTTACAGTTTATTAAAATAGCTAAATCAGGCATCTCCACATATACTGCAAAAACACAGACTAGAGTGATGTTTCAAGGATTCTGCATAGAAAGGAATCAATGTAAGTGTCAACAATACAACATTTATAAATCATATACTTTTAGGCTCAGTCAAAGTTGTAAGCTCAGCGTTGTTATGGTTAATAGCTATACAAGTTTTAACTCGTATACTTAAAGGTACAGACCAAGCTGGAAACACGGCAATTAAAGTCTCATCTCAGCTGATAGTCGATACATCTCCGCCATCTAACGGACACGTCACTGTCAGAAATACAAACGCCTACATAGACAACGCAAACTTTATAACGTCAGAAACCATTACAGTTCACTTAACCGGCTTTACTGACAAGGAGAGTGGCATCTCCCACTTCGAGGTCGGACTTGGGTCACATCCTTTCAGCACAGATATACTGCCGCTGTATGTAAGCACCGAGGACTATGTAGAAATCAACCTGAATAATGCACAGCTCAAAGACGGCCACGTCAACTATATACTAGCGAGGGTAAATCTGTCTCAAAACTCTCTTTTTCATTCGATTAAATTATGATCTATTAATTATCAATACCGAATATTTAATTTGTACTTTAACGTACAGGTAGTGTGTTTTTTTACTTCTGTATTTTCTGAATATGCTGTTTATGACACATTTATGACAATATTTTTCCTTCATTGTTTTATAAACACAAGCTATTATTTTCGATATACCAAACTAATTATGATTTACTTTTTAGTAATTGAAGGAAAGTAGGATCTACTAAAAAACGGTATTCGGATTTGAACCTATGCGTTTTCATCGCTTTTCAATGACGTTTGCTATGCAGTGATTATTACGTTTATCAGGATTATTCGATCGACAGTTTCTTGAGGTTGTTCAGGTTGCTCAATAGGTTGCGTAATTTGGATTGAATGGCTAAGCGCTGTCGCCGTATGGGTTCGCTCTCTAACAGGGGCAATATCATTTGATTTAGCTATGTAAACACAACAAAAGCTAATATGCAAAAAGAATGTCATGGTTTTGAATGTAAAGCCCAAAGTGTTTTGTTTAAGATTTGGTTTGATATGTTTAAGCACTAACTTCGTAAAATTACGAAAAATGAGGAAATGTTAATGAAAAGGTGAAATATGCATATCAGGAATCGCCACATTAAAAAAAAGCCTCCCCACACAGTCAAGAAGAAGAGAGGGAGAGAGCATGGTTAATAAAATGATCAGTTTTAAAAGAGAGACAACACTAACAATTAACAAAAATGAGAACCCGAGGGGTTACCGCCTTGGAACGGTCAGTGGCAAATCAAATTGCCACTGGGGGTTTAAACCAGGTTCTAGGGTGCACCAACCTCACATTTGCCCCAACAGGTTAATGTTAAGATATTCATCGTTTCAAACAACATAACCTTGTTTTGCTTATCTTAAATCGGCGTAATTTTATCATCCGTTCTCGACTTTACAATCAGGCCTTTAATCATGCCGGTCTAGCGTCATCGTTCTCGTCGCTGAAACTGATAGTTGATCGGAGTCCGCCTGCTGGTGGTCATGTGATGGACGGTGATTGGACGAAAGAGGTATTGTTACATTACAGTTCTTTCCCACTGCATCCCTCTTAAGCAATATTGTATTACTTATATACGGCTGTTCCAAGACCTTTTCTGGATTCAGATGGAACACTGAGTATCCACCCATTTTCTGGCATTTTTAGCTTTGTTTTAGGATTTTTATGCAACATTATTGAGTAGCTGAGGATCAATCTCCTACGCAGAGTTGTCGTTCCTTACACTCATTTTACAATGTCAAGATTATTTACAAACTAAGCAAATTCGTTGTATGAAGTCATAATTGTGAATGTGAAAGCTTGTGGTATAACAAATGAAAGATGATTTTCACTATCTTTCATTAAAACCGAAGAAACCCAAAATATTATAAATGTAGTTTGAGAACTATTGTTTGAGTTTTAGTAAAAGTAGTTGGAAGTGGCCTTGATTTAAAGCGGTAATTACAACATTAATAACGAAAATTGAAAAGCCATGTCGGTACTCACAGTCTCAGTAACCAATGATAGACGTATTCATGGGGACACGGACAAAAGTGCATCCTTAATAAGCATGATTGACATTAATTAAGGTCAAATCACTTATAACATTCTCCTGTTTGCAACAATTTTTTGTTGTTCTGACTAATTACAAAAGGGATCATTTAAAGAGATCAAAAATGAACCACGGTACATCCGCGATGAAAGTAAGCAGCACTGTTTTTACTGAAAGGACTAAGTATGTATTCTTAAAGGGATAATCCGATATTACTGTCTTACAAAGATAAACTTCAAAATCGTGTAGACCTTGCAAGAGAACAAACTAAACAGTACTGTATGATAATTAAGACATGTGGATGCGCAATGTCATTTTAATGCAAGCATTATAATATGTTTCAGAAAGATACAGAATTTCAGATAGACACCAACAGAATCCTTGGCCACTGGAAAGGTTTTTCTGACGAACATAGTGGACTGGCTTATTATCGAGTTGGTCTCGGAACTGACCCTTACCAAGATGACGTAGAACCTATGGTGGATGTTGGACTGATTGAAGGTTATACCAAGTCCCTTAAAAAAATAAATCATTTTCACTTCTGATATGCCATATTGAAAACCAATATCCAGTCTTATGGTTTGATTGATGTGTCAATGATGATAATTCAAGTTTTTCTAACTTCACCGATGTTGTTCACTAAAAGGACAATAACACTACTTGCTAAATCCTCATTTGTCAACGCTTCAACCATATCTCATAACTCTTCTTTTATTCTTTCCTGCAGGTATATCCCGTTACAAGCCACTACCAGCCGACTCAATCAAGCTGATTAAGCAGTTTTAGAGATGATAACTATTGTCAAATTTATGTAATTTACTATCATCTTGCGTGTCTTTCGATTGCAACAAAGATATTTGTTTTAGACATTGATTACTTTTACTTTATTTATTGTAATATACTTAAATATATGTTATTTCTAATATAAAAAATTTATAAAATTAAAGATGTTGAGTGGCATGCCGGGTTCGCTCTTGGAAAATCCTACTACATAACGGTAGAATCTTGCAATAGAGCGGGTCTGTGTCAAACCCGAGTCTCCGACGGCGTTACGCTCGACAATTCCCCGCCGATACCGGGTCTAGTAAGGATTGGATCAGATGACATACACCTGAAATATCAGTCTCACACGTAATTATATTTCTTTCTTACCGGTTAATATTCAATTATATTTTCGACTCGGCTTTTCCTTGTTTTGGTACAACAAAAATTCTTGTAAAATCAAGATTTTACAATTTATTAATATTCCCGCAAAATAAATACATGTACTTGATAGTTTGCATTTCACTTGTAAAGTGTTAAATTAGGCGTTCAGAGGCGAACACTTGGGAAACAGTTGATCAAATGCTAAGATAAGGTTCGTGAACGTTACAACATACAGACATGGAATTCATTCAAAATTTTGTTTTTATGAAATTTGGATACTTAACATATTTGTTTCAAAATATATGTGTAGCAATTAAAGCACTAACAGTTACGTATTTGAATACAGGTCATCGGTTCACGTGCGCTGGGCAGGATTTGAGGATCCCCAGTCTGGAATAGAAAAGTATGATGTATGCATCGGTACAACAACGGCGACCTGTGACCTTTTACCAAACTTCAACTGCCTCTTACAGTCCAATATCATTCTCACCAATTTAAGCCTGCCAACTGAAAGGGATATTTATGCTACGGTTACAGCCTACAATAAAGTAGGCATGAATGTATCACAAACATCTGACAGCTTCCGAGTCGACAACACTCCTCCCGTCTTGAATCAGACACCAGTATTCAATGTGGATTATAACAGTTTACCTTATAAGCAAGGTCAATGGGAAAAGTCAATTCTAAGACTAAAATGGGAATTTCACGATGAAGAAAGTCCGATTTCTAACCACGAGGTGACATTGTTTACTCATCATGAAGGACACACGCCTATTGAGCACACAAAGATTGGCTCAGAAAAGACCATGACTATAAATCTGGACGGTAAAAACTGGCTTCACAATGGAGATACATATTACGCAGTGGTGACAAGTTGCAATGCGGCAGGTCTATGCAACAGTGCTCACAGTGACAGCTTATTTATTGATTCAACACCGCCTCATCTTGGCGGATTCAAACCACCAATGCCGTGGAACAATTTCAATGATTCTTCAAACTCGTTAAAAGCCAATGTGTCTCTTAGCTGGTACGGATTCCACGACCAGGAGTCTGACATTGCAATATATTATATGACAGTCGGTAGAACGTACAGTGGTTCCGAACTCACGGAAGGAGTAGCTGCTGTTCCTTCAAATACAACATTTTACCATTTCATGTTGAAGGAGCCTATAAAGCCAGACGATGCGATTATTCTTTCAATTTGGGCAGAAAATAAAGTTGGACTAAATAGCTCTGTTGCACGAGTAACAGTAAATGCTCTTTCTGAAGTTAGGACTAACATTATTTCCGAGATGAGAGGTTCTCTAGAGTTACAAAAGCACTCATGCGACGTTCATTTCTGCAACAAAGACTGCACTTGTGCTGTAATTGGAAAACCGTGTTCCGCAACAGAAACAAGGGCAAAATGTACAGAACTCAACGCAACGTTAAGCGAGTACGATATTCCTGTTATAAGAGTAAAGACTGGGTTAGCACACCAACCACAAACGATAACTCCATCATCGGCCTGCATTACAGGACACTGGTCTGAAAACAGAATAAACCAAAGTGATATTTTATCAAATGTAGTACGATACGAGTGGAGCATTGGACTTAAAGGCCACCCTATCGGTGAGGGAATATTCGAATTGAAGAATGAAATGCCATGGCAAGATATCGGACTCCGGACCGAATTCATATATTGTTTACCTGCAAATAGGTCGTTGTTGCACGGGGAGGAATATGTCATATACGTGAGGGCATGGTTTGCATCGGACATGTTTTCAACATACACATCAAATCCTATAGTTGTAGATCAAACTCCTCCGTCTGTTCGCCGTGGCCGGACTATCCAAGATTCGAATGAGGAATGTAATGGTGATTTTGATATCATTGACTGGATGGACACAATAACTGCTTGTTGGAATGGGGTTTTCTCTGAACAACAGGGCGCTATAGCACACTACACCGTATCCATGGGAACTGCATTAAATTGTAAGTACTTGCAATGAGAAAATTTCTATGTAAATTGTCTTTAAAACTTTTCTTCCAACACTCTAACTATAAGATGATTGTATATATTTTATTAATTGTTTTGCAGCTGATGATATTATAATGCGACAAGAAGTTCGACTGGAAACGAACATAACAATGAAGAACTTGACCTTGGCTCATGGAACCAAGTACTTCTTCACTGTCACAGCCTATAACAATGTTGGTTTGCATACCACCGCCATATCTGACGGGTTTATTGTTGATATGGATACGCCTGTTGCCGGAACAATGTTTAACACAAAAAGACATCGCAACAAGGCATTCCAGTCCAGCACAGATTCCCTGGGATTTTCGTGGCATGGATTTCAGGATGCGTTCTCTGGAATAAAAGATTACTACATTGCAGTTATTGAAGATGGCCATGAAAGTAATACTTCAGAATCTTTCACAAATGCGGGACTACGGACAAGTTATAGTATTAAGAACCTAACATTGGAACATGGAAAAGCTTACCGTAGTAAAATACAAGCCAATGATTATGTTGGGCACTTCAGTAAACTTGTCATTTCCGAAAAAGTTATAATTGATCATACTGCTCCAAAGGGTCTAAAATGTATCAATTTTACAGATATTAGTGAAATTCACGAAGAGTTTGGTGGCGATAAAATAAAAGCAGTAATGACCAGAATTAATGTTTCCGGGGATCATATCTATAAGATTTCCGGACATCTGCAGACTACTGATAGAAAACCAGAACTTGTCTTACATATGAACAGATTTCACCTGCAGCTTCCAACAGTGAAGAACCATGATGGTTTGATAGAGTTTGGGTACCAGTTCCTGTCATCAGCCTCAGAAACCCTTATTGCCTCAGTAGATATAAACAGTGACAGTGATATGACAGTTGATATGTCTGTGAAAGAATGTTCAGCACTAGTAGAGGACGAACAGGCGGCTGTAGAAGTTCGACAGATTTCACCTTCTTTTGTATCGTATAGCGTCTTTGTGGCGGACAAGGAAAGTTCTTTGTACAAGGTAGTCAGTCCATCTATAACATACACTTATCTAGATATTACAGTTTAAAATGTTCATCCCAATCAAATTTTATTTGATAATTAATTACGCTGATACTATTAAGAAATAATTAAAACGAAAATGATACTTGCACACAGATGCAATGTAGATTTGGTGATATATTTGACTTATTGAAACATACTTTATAGGTTGAATTGGGAGCCGGAACGACGAAAGGCGGATTCCAGATTAAAGCGTTGATGAGAATCAGCCACACGTTAAATCAAGGTCTGATACTGGCTGAAGTTCCTCACGGCACCCCAGTGTACGTAACAGTGATTGCGGAAAACAGGGCCGGGCTGAAGTCCGTGTTGTATGCCAAGCCTGTCATCATGGACCATACCGCTCCACTTCTAGCAGACTTGTCAGCTAAGATACACACTATCCAAGTCAATGACACCGGTGTTCTTAAAAACCTTACCGTAGTTGAGGGTTCGTGGACAGTATCGGATGGTGAAAGTGGAACCAAGTACTGCTTCTGCTCACTTGGTTAGTTTTATTACAACTTTGAATGTCGCCTTTCTGTAATGAAAATAATTTTCCGCGCGATTTCATATTAGACATTTCCTAAACTATGCATGCGTTGAACACCATATAAATTTCTATTTGGTAGGTCATCAACCGGGATTATCCGACATCAAGTCAACTTGGCTTACAAAGTCAATGACCTCGTGTACATCAGATCAGTTGCTGCTTCTGCACGGTGAAATGATTTACCTAACCGTAAAATGTGTCAACAATGTAGAAATCTCGACAGAGTTGTCATCCAGGCAACTATTTGTATCACTGTATAAGCCGAACACGAAATCTGCATCAGTATCGTTTGTACCTTTGAACGATGCTTGTTATATGTACGATACTTCGGAAAACGACAATGTTGTTGTGCAATCCAATCGCTCTGACGTGTGGCTAAGGTGGGACGGATTTGTAGAACTCTCTGGAATTGACCACTTCGAGTATCGACTCCTGCGAGGACACACTACGATCGTTGACTGGACAAGTACTGTACAGAAAGAGATGTCGGCAAACAGAGAACTACACCTTGCTGATGGTAACCTGACGGCTGAGGTTCGGGCGGTCAACTCGGGTTTGTACACCAGTGACGCCATTAAAACTTCGATACTTGTCGTGGGTTCAGCACCTGCTCTTACGGGTATGAACACCTTTTATTTATTATTCCTGCAGGTCCCTAAAGTAAGCGTGATTTCCTTAAAATTATAACAGAATTGAATTAAGGTGGATTCTCTATAACGATAAAACACAGTTTCAGCATCCGTATTGGCACAGTTTCTTAACAAATGACGATCCACAAATCTGATATTAGTCCAACAGTTCTTGTATTGACCTTATCGATTTGATTTAAAACATTTGCTGCTGTACATATTGTGGCTAAGGACTTTATAATGAATAAATAAATTTATTCAAATTATACCATTCTGGAGTTAATTGTTTTGTTAATTGTTTTTAACTGAATCTAATGGTTATATCAACACCATTCTATTTAGGATTCTTTCAAGGACAGTTCGTTTCAGTTGAGGGTTTATATATCTTTTGATAGATTATTGGTTATATATTGGAATCAATACGATAAATTGAGGTGGTAATACTTTGGAAACTTTTATTTTGACCACGATTAATGATAATTTTTTTCAAAGCTTTATGTAGATCATCTACAATCACACTAACGATACCCTTCCCTCTGTCGACGTTGAACACAAAAAGCAGAATTTGAATTAATTTCATGAGTGCAAACGATTACAAACTTCATTGCATGGTTCGGCGTTTAACTGTAACTCAGATGCATATATCAAAGAGTTGTTGAAAATATCATATCTGCAGGATTTGTATGCTTAGCTATTACAAAATAGTTTATTAATTTTTAGGAATAGCTGTTGCGATCACCAGAAGGGGAAATAAGTTTCAGCTGGACTGGGCAAACGTCTTTGATAAAGTCAGTGGTGTTCCGCTGTCGTACAGCGTGATAGCGGGAACCAGACCAGGATTCACCGACGTCCTTGACCTCAGCTACACCAGTGATCACATGATCGACGTCACAGTTCCTGAGTCGACATTGATAATTCCTCATCCGAAGGAGTTGTTCATAACCATAGTGTGCACTTACGCCACTGGCCAAAGTGCATCGTACCAAACCAGTTATAAAATAGAATAACAAAAGGGGTGTTTTTGTATTAAGAAAATGAATAAGACTAAATGAATCACAGAACATAAGTTTTATTATGAAAACACTGGTATTGGATTATTCAGAATTTTGCTCATTCATTTTAGTTTTTTTCTGTTCTTTTATTTAACAAAATCCGACATTCCGAACCAGTGACTCTAAAAGAATGACATTTTATAGAGCTAACGCATTAACGAAATCAAGCAAGTGAATCTAAAGTAAACAAAGGATGAGTGTATGTTTTAATTGTCTGAAAATTTATACGAGAACATCGTAATTTGTGTTTGTATATAGTAATAGTGTTTATATTTTAGTTCATTCCACCAAACGCGTGGCTAGCTATTTCGGCTGGTCTTTCTGTTTCCGTCCGTCAAAACTTTGCTTAAACAATATCTGCTCTGAAACGTCTGATTTTTTACTAAACTTTGTCAAAAGCATTGAGGCATTAGCCTGTTCTAAACTTGTTATTGAAATCGTTGACCAGAGGAGAAACGTTACTCAGCCATAGGCCTGATAAGCAATTAACGCCTGTCACAATCTAAGTTATTTTGTTCCCCTTTTTTTCTAAAATTGTTGTTTTTTATGCCTGTGTTTCATACGGTGCACTATTTTCATTGTAACTCTTTAAAATAAATCCCATCTAGAGGCACTATCATTTGCTATACATGCATGGAAAAATATCATTTTGGTGTTTGTTGTTATTGTAAGAAAGTTCACGACTAAAACATAAAGAAAACTGTAACCGCAAGGTGGTTCCTCTAATTACATGATGACGTCACACACCAAAACAATTTATTTCCAGATATACACAATTTTAACAATCTTTTGTATACAATTGCAATCTGCCTAAAATCAATTTTCTCATGAAAAGACATTCCAGATCTCATCGCGGCATAAAAAATAATTTTAAGAAAAATGAAAACAGGAATAAGAATTATTATCATTACAGCTGAAATGCTATTAGTCCACATCCGGCTCATGGCACCAGTACTCATACATTCACGGCTTTAACCCATTCAAAGTTACGTTTTTTTTTTCTTTTTTAGGAATCATAACTCGTCTATTTGTATTGGAGTTATCATTCTTGTTGCAAAAATGTATTTTTGCCAATTATCATGACACATGTTCATACTTTATGGCACAATTTCAATTAGATTAAACATCATCTCTCAAGTTGAATTTATTTAAATGGGGCCATAATTCAGAAATAATATGGTATTATCACTTTTGTTACCAGGCAAAACTTTGTTGATGAAGATGCAATATATCATAGTTCAAGACAATATCATAAGTAGTTTCAAAAATATAAATAACATTCATCAGTTATAATAATTGGATCTTTGCGCAATACCGCAAAACAAAACGATTGACAAGTGTAACATTTAAAACAGAAGTTATATAAGATTGCAAGAAAATATGTTTCGACATATTTTAGTTTACCTGAGCCAGAGGCATCCGTCCGTCAACTATTTGCTTCAAACAGCATCTCCTCTGAAACCAATGGGTATATTTTAACTTAATTTTGCCTGAACCCTCCTGGCATCTACCTCATCTTATGTTGATCCGTTTTATGAACCGAGAGTAAACCGTTCCCCAGCCACTAAGCAAAATCTTTCATAATCTTCTCAAAACATTGGGTAGATTGTAATTTAAATTTGTTCGAAGATGACCATCTGGTCAGCAATTGTTGCCCTCCCACAGTGGTTATAGGCCAAATCTGTTTAAATCTTCTACTCTAAATCCACTGGGTAGATTTACCTGATTCATCCTTTTTTTAAATTATGTCACAGGGATCGTTGCTCAGCCATTGTCTTATAAGCGTTTAAGCTTTGAAAATCTGATTAAACTCTTCCAGCTATATTTCTATTTATTCCATGGACAATGCCTTTGACAAGTCTTTACCAATGTTGTTCAATATGCGATGATTCATAAAAACGTGACCAATAGGGAGCTGTGCTTTATTTCCTTATATATGTCTTAGGAAAACTTACAAAAAATTAAAAAAATTGCTTGCAAGATTTCAAAGGAACAAAATTGGTAAGAATATTTATATCGATGATTTTTATCATGTTCTTGGGTTGCCCATGGGCTCCGCCCTGGCAGTTTGAATTTGTTTTATTTTCAATTCTGTAATTAACCTTTCACTTTCTGCGTTGGCGCTAACTTTACACCATCTTAAAATTCAGTATTTTCTGAGCATTTGTTGTTCAATGATAAATTTTAAACACAACTTAATAGTAGCAGTGTGTGTCAGAATTCCAATATTCTTACCCTGCCCTCGGATATATTTAGATTCATATATTGGAAGTGAACAACTAGCTAACTGTTTGTCAGCATGTAATCTTCTGTTTGGTTTAAACAATATTTATTTCATGTAAATATAATAAATATTCAAACAATAATACAGATGTATATAATTAATACATAATGGACTGGAAAACAAACTCTCGTAGAGTGCTTATATAAATTCCTTTCCTGGTTTTACGGCTGAATGGCGTTAACATATATTTCGTTTAATGGATAACTTTTTGTGATGTTTGTTTTTAAATATTGTGGTTTTGTTTCGAAAAAGGACCCAAAGGATTTAGACAATTAATATTTATGTTGATTGTATACAAATATGCTGAAGGTTTTAGGTTACTGCTGTTCTTTTGTTTATACAAAATGCTTTTTGTGGTTAAAATGAAGAAGGTGCTGCCGGTCTTGCTGCTGCACGCCAGGGAACCCCGCATCTCCAGACGCCTACACCGTAAAACGTTTGGTGGCCAAGATATATTTTTGAACTTGCAAGTCTGACGAATGCTCCGCCTAAGGGTCCCTGGTGCAAGTTTCGTACTGCCGAAACAGGGCTCTTCTCAAGATCCAATCTCGGACACACCACCGTTTTTTTCGTCTTGGGGTTTCCTTGCTACTCTCGTTCAGTTTCTTTCAACATTGCCACCAAGATAATGTCATGTTGAAACCGGGCTTGTACGAGTTGTAACTGCAGCAAAGTAAATCCGAAATGTCTCGGTGCCAAAGGCATTGTGGTTGATTGACTATGTTAGGTAGGGTGGTTATTTTATACTACTTGTCCGAAAGAATCTTTATCGGCCACGGGAAGCTACTTCGGCCGACAATGTCTGTAAGATGACCGGCCAATAACCGTACAATATCTTACTTACTGCCAGGTTACCGGTCGAGCATTGTAAGATGATCGGTGAAGTCTGTCCGAAGTCCGGTCGATGGCCGACCTGTAGTCGATGCCATGCCGGTCAAAAAATGTTTCCCTCTTGAGTCACTCGCCGTACAATCATCGACAAGGGTATGCACGGTATGTTCTCAAATGGTTTCAATGACAAAAAGAGCTAAAAAATATCATATAACATAATAATACTGCATGTAAAACCAACGAAGTCTTGAATATTCGGCGAGTGATTTTATCTTAAACGCTTTCTAATTGGCTCAGATTTCAAAATTTGCCACGAAGGATCTATGAAAAAGATTTTTTCAGTATTTCTTCTGAAACTTCTGGTCTGAAAACTGCCCTGCGCGCATGCGCATCAGGCAAGTGAACATAAAACTTATATGACTATATTTCTAATTACACACAATAATGCTACTGCTTTTTATCAACTTGTCAAAGTCAATCAAAGTCAAATAACACCAATATAAGATGAACCGATGTTCATTGAAAACAACAACATTCTTTGTAAAAGTTAAAGTAAAAAAACAAAATCTACTCAAGTTGGAAATTCTTCGTTTTTGGCGTCCGAATTAAGAAGAATGTTCGGGTTTTCAATATCGCGTTCTTTCCCTTATAAAATTAGATTTTAATTTGCCTTTCAGAAGATTTCATATTTACTTCTTTTATAAATCGAATTATGTTTATATATCCACTGTACTGCGAAGAGTACGATTGGCAACATGCCACCAGAGAAAAAAATGACTATTGGGAATAGTTAATGTCTTAAGTTCACATACATGTAAGTTGTATGTCTCTTCACATAAGCATGTTAGCACATATAAATACTTACCTTTTTTAACACTTGCTCCTTAGAAGATGTTTATTACGGTGCTCCTGCAAAAATGTATCGTTAAAATAGACGCGAAAAACATGCTGACGATATTTCCTAAAGGGCTTCTACGATCTATCTATAGCTAGTCGCGCGAACTGTTTTGAATGGGAAAGTAAAAATTTGTCACACACACACACACACACACACACACACACACACACACACACACGTGTAAGCAACTCCAAATGAAGACACCCGTTTTTTCACCACCAAATGAGGACTTCCTTATTCATGGGTTGTTTTAAATAAAAACTTACAAATTGGTATTGATTTATTTAAATTGAGGTGTTTATGTACTTTTTTTTCTTGAAATTCTTCTTACATTTTTTTGTGAAAACACCGCCAAGGGAGGACACGACACACTCATACACAACACGTTCTAAACAGGACATACCTTAAATTCACTGCCAAATGAGAACGCAACGCACTATCTCATACAGTTACATACTAATGAGGACACACCAAAAATCCAGCGCCAACTGATAACACCACGCACTTCCTCTCTTACATACTAATGAGGACACACCTATAATCCATCAGCAAGTGAGGACAGAGTGCTGATAAACCAAAGTTGGCACAAAATTACGTAAAATGGCAGTAAGGTAGCCTTATGATATAATACAATTGGGGCAGTTTGTTCGAAACTTCCTCTGCGGATTAAAATAACATAAGAAAATTAAAAAACAACAACAATCAAGACAGTTGTATGAAATATTTTAAATACCTTTTTATGTTAATAGGAACTTGTTATGATAGTGTACAAACCCATAAAATTAAAGTGAAGAAATACGATTTTATTTGTAAGTATTTATTATTCTAAGTTTAACCCTGGGTTAGTTTAACCCACGGATAAAGTTTTGAACAACCCAGGGGAGGATCCAGCGGGATGGGGGGAGGGCCCGTTTATAGGGGCACACGTTTGGTGGTATGTTTCATTATAAGCATAAATTCGGTTATTCTTAAAGTCTCATGAGCTTTGATATCGCTCATACTCTTAATTCATTCGCATTGAAATAATTTTTAGGCTTTAAACCTCGAAATTTCATGTTTATTAGCAACCAATATTGAAAATGTTACAATAAAAGCATCTAATAAAAACGACTGCAGCTTAATCTGGCCACGATTATTACACCATATCCTGTATATTTATGTACGTCACCAGCAGGCGGCACGCCGTTTGCCTGCGTAAATGCTTGAGCAGGAAATGGACAGGTCCATTTTAAGAAATTACATCCTACTTTAAAATAAACTCGTCTATTTCGCATCCAGCAGTGAACATGACAAGTGATAAAATCCAGTGGACTGGTACATGAGGTAAAATCAGAGACCCGTCTAATGTTTTACTTGGTTTGCGCGCAAATTTAGTCCGGATTACCTGCCCCTAGCACCACGTTATCGGCACTGTTAGCAGAACGATGGGAACCAGACTAGCGCACATACTGCGGGTTGGCGTTGTGAAATTTATTTTTTTTTTCGTATTTTTTGTAACATAAAAGATTATAACTTAAGAATTAAATTATCGTCATTGTGGGAAATGTATGGTAGATGTGATAGATGTGACATAATTTGAACAATTATCTTAAACCTTTTGGAGACCTCTGGAGCGGGATTTGGGCCCAGTATTCTACCATAGACATCGTTAAGAGATTAATCTAGTCTATTTTAGTAATCAAAGTCAATGCATTATTAAAAGAAATCCCGCTTTCTTCAGCTTTTACAATAAAAGCGTAGAGCTCGGAGGGGGAGTTCGCGGTTCTCCGATGAAAAAAGCATAAAAATCTCGATTTACGCTCTTTACAAAAAGTGTCCATCTTTAATAGTTTAGTTTTGAAGTCAAACTAAACAACTAAAACGGTGATAAAAAATTGCGGGGTTGAGTAAAGAAGTAACGCCAAACGCGCTTCACCCTTTCTTCCATCCCTCTATTTTTGTGAAAGTGGTCGGCAAAATGTGTGCCCCTCGGCGAAGAGACCTCTGGATCCGCCCCTGCAACCAGCCCCTGGGCGCAAAGATAACACATGGAAAGATTCAGCAAAATCAATATACTCATTATTGATTTATAACAATTTATGGGTACAAAATAAATCATCCTTTGAAAATATAGTCGGAAGTGATTAAACACCCCTTCGACCCCTAACGTGTCTGGGTGTACCCCCGAATGTCACCGCCTTTTGCCTTCAGAAAAATGTATGCCCTTTAAAAGTCAAGGTCATATTTGTATGTCAAGGTTATTTGATGTTACGTGGAAATTGTTGTGAAAACTGAATTTTTCCCAATGCCTTCAAACACGTGACTACTTAAACAGACGATTCGCTGGTACCGTCGGCCTTATGATAACTGGAAGTGACCGGTTTGATCACAGATTAACCTCGAGTTTCAGCAAGATTCAATAACGCATTAGAGATTTATGGCAATTATGGGTAAAAATTCGACCCTCGAAAATCCCAAAGTCTGATTATCAAGGGCCTGAATGGCCCCGTAGAGCAACTGGAGGAAATTGTTGTGATATAGTATTTTTTACTAAAAAAATTTCTCAGAAATTATTCATTGTTTTATTGTGAATAGACTGGATCCATTTCTGAGCAGGGGACTTTACAGCTTTTTCGATCTGGTTATTAACAAAGCTACTTTTACAATGTTGAAGTGGAATATTCTTCATGGCTGGATTTTGCAATCTGATAATGAAATCTGTGCTTAAAAGCAAGCCAAGTTGACTTATATGTAATTGCTAATCAACTAAATTGCATTTGAAAGCCTCTTGAAATGATAAGACATTTCCATCAAAATGTAAACAATTGAGGAAAGAAAACAAAAATGTACGACTTCAACACATTTTATTCAAACTTAACCTTAATCATACATCAGTCACAAAACATGAAAACAATTCTGGCTTCATACATAACATTCCAATTTTGTAACTACTTTTCTTCTAACAACATATATACTAAAAATCTAAATTGTTCACTATTTAATACCTTTACTCAATATCCCATGGGCTAACAGTGTAGATGAAGATCAGCCAGCACATCCGTGCCATCAGATCAGGATCTACATTGTTTTTAGATTTATCTGATCAGGATCGACATTGTTGGTTTTTAGATTTATCTGATCAGGATCTACATTGTTGGATTCAGATTTATCTGATCAGGATCTACATTGTTGGATTCAGATTTATCTGATCAGGATCTACATTGTTGGAGTTCAGATTTATCTCATCAGGATCTACATTGTTGGAGTTCAGATTTATCTGATCAGGATCTACATTGTTGGATTTTAGATTCACAAAGTTATTTCTGATCAAGAAGCGACAAGTGTAGATGTACAAGCTGATCTGGATCTACACTGGTCAACATGCAATAAAAACTATAGATACTGAGTAAAGTGTCAACTAAAGTAGATCACTCTGTTTGCTTTCATAATAATACTACATTCATATAAATGTAAAAATAACATAATAAATCTATCCTTTTTTGAAATATTTACACAATTTATTTTCAAAGTAATACAATTTGGCAGTATAAAATTTCTGCTTGAATATTGAATTAACTGGAACTTGTAACCGAGTGAAAATAATTTGGGTAAATGTGTTTATGATATCCAGTTGGAAAATAAATAAAAACTGCTTAAAACTTGTAGTTGAAATTCAAGGCAGTGTAAAACATTAGGTCTTTTGTAGTACAATTATGAAAAATACATCATATCAAATAAATGATCATTGCAGACAATTTTGTAGCTTGAAGATGTTTATTCTAAAATGACTCCTGATTGATCATCATTAAGATCCATAATAATGCTGTAATGTTTTACGTCATAATTGTGATTGTGCATTACAGAATATAGACCAGCAACTGCCGATATGGTCGTTTATAAAATCTTGCTCCCCTTCCAAAAGTAATGTAATGAAAAATGTCACACACATCTGATCTGCATATAGTACATATGTTTTTACAGTTTAAAGCAAATATCTGTAAAACTGAACAAGTATTTTTATGTCACAAGATTTTGTAAAATTGCTTCACTACAAAACAATAGACTGAACTACATGAAAATAGGTCACGCACAAAGTTTGAAGTCAGCCTCTTTGAAACGGTAGAAGTAGTTTGTGTCAATATTTTGTAAAATCCTGCTCTCCTCTAAACCTTCATAGACTGATTCAACTGAAAAATATGTCACGCACATTTACACTTCATGCGGAACATATGTTTACAGGTTCAAATCAGTATCTTCAAAACTGTAGTTAGCATCACAAGATTTTTAAAATCCTGCCCCCTAAAATAAAATTGACTGATCCACATAAAAAATACATCACACATATACATACACTTCATGCCAAGCACATTTTTAAAGTCAATATCTTTAAACTGTAGAAGTAGTTCGTGTCACGAACTTTATGAAACAGACCAACTGACCAACCAACTAATTGGAAGATGACTGCCCTATACCCCTCTAACTTTGTTTGCAGAGAAATACACAAACTTAAATAGACGGAAAAGGAACTTAGAAAGCCACCGAACACGACAAGTATCAAAATATTGCAGGCTCGGTTTCATTTGAGTCTGTTCAGTGCAGTAATGGAAATGCATACTACTGTATACGCAGCCTAGCCCGGGTTGAACGCAACTCAATATTTATACAAATATAATTATCATGCTCAACGGCTCTCAAAGAGTGTAAATGACAACAGTACTTAAGCTCTGAGTAATGGATATTCTACAAAATGGAAAATCCAGAGCAAGGGAATCAGTTGTATTAGACATCCAAGTTTCTTTTCTTTTCATTTGCTATTGCCAGTAACCTGGTTCTCACGTACCCTTTCACCATAGTCCATGATCGTCTTTTCAGTACTGGATTTTTGTTAATGAGTTCAGTACATTCAAGTTTCTTTGGCAAAACATGCTGTTCAAAGCATTTTGCTAACCCACTATGCACCACTTTTTTCTCTTCACAACTCCAAGGCGTTTTTACAACCTTTCTCCTGCCTGAAATACAAAAAGACATTTTTGTACATGAAAAACAAGAGCATCGCATCTATTCGCTTTTCTCAGTCAACACAATCTTTCTTTTCCAAATCACCAATGTGCAGGAAATATAAATAAGAGGAGTTTTCAAATATGTTTGCCCTGCAAATGCCAACATTTTAATAGATATATTCTGTTATTGATCAGACAAGGATTTTCTCCAGTTATTGATCACACAAGGACAACCAAGGTCATCTATGTGTGATGTCATACATCCCTACCAAATCTGAGGATCATAGGCTAAAGTGTTCTCTAGTAAATCATCAGATAAGGTCAGATTATGGACCGACTGACTGATGGACCGAAATGTGCAAAGCAATCAATATACCCCTGCTTCAACAGAAGCAGGCATAATTATTAAATCCAACTATCTTCGACACATGTCAACAAAGTTTCTAGGGATGGATTAAAATATCCAAAGGAGCAGACGCCAAGGAAATGACAGCAATTTTTGTCTACAGATTATGCATGATCATACACTTGTCAGTGAGATTAAAAGTAAAACTACAGCATTTCACCTTAAAGGGAGATGTGCAGGGTCGAGCAGGTGTACTCGGTAAAATCGTAAACAGATCGATCTATGCAACACTTACGTGCACTTTTCACTAAACTCTACATATCAAACCCTCCAGGAGGAAGTTTTCAGTTAATTTTTTCCATTTAACCAACCTAAAAACAATCCGCTGAAGAAATCCCAATATAAAAATATATTCTATATTTAGCGATTATGGGAATGTCATGTGGTCATCAACGATTAAACAACAACTATGGCATTTTGAAACAAATGGTGCCGTCGATAATCGGCAAGGTACACCGCATGCATATTTTGGTTGAAGAGATCACATGACAGTCCCAAAAACCATTGCGGCTTTAAGCGGGAAATAAAAAAATAGCTAACCTAGGCGCGTCGCATATGATAAGAAACACCACTTATATATCTTTTTTGTTAAATATTGGTTTGAAATATTTCGGGTATAAATCAATATTTAAGCTTCAAATAATGATATTCCACTGTTTAATAACCCTTATTGCAAATTTATTCCATTCATCAACCCTGCACATCTCCCTTTAATAACGTGAACACAGTCAGAAATTTCATCAGATTTCAAAGGATATTTTTAAGATTGAAATTTTTCGCAAAATGTACATTTTAATTGATCCAGTAGTAAATGTCTTTCAAAACAAAATACTGTAAAAATATTTCATAAGGAATAAGATCGCTCTTTTTCACCTTTGTATTTTATTGACTAATCTGAATCTCCGTACATTCCTTACCTGAGTAAGGCTTTTTGTTTGTTCTCATTTCATTATCATCATCAGAAGTGTCAGATTCCTGGTCAGTTTCCTGGTCTTGTACATAATCTCCATCTTTTACACTATCATCAAGTTCCTCTTCAACATTCTCATCATCCTCACCATCACTAGGTGGTTCTCTTTCTGCAAAAAACATGACTAGAACTAACAATATAAGAAGAGAACAAAGATGGCCTTCAATTCAAAAATCTTGACTTTCATGTTCATCACAAGGTCATGGTCAAAGTCACCTGAAGTTTAAGTCTTAATATGCACTCATAACTGTACTACTATATGTATTGTTTTTTTTTTAAATTGAAGGCTTTCAATCCCAAGATCCATAGGTCAAGGTTTCATTACAGAGACAGCTTGCTCGACTTCTCAGTGCTGGATATCATAATGTCAGCCAGGACTCAGCTGAAAACCTTTGATAGTATATTAAAAGGTTATTACACATTGATAAAACTACTTTGGATAGCAAAGATTACTTGAGACACAGACACCTGTGTCAACTTGAGAAATGTGTGTGATATTTGCCAAGTATGTGACAAACCTAAATACCAATATATGTATAGGTTCACATAATAGGTTCTATGAATTGGTCTGCTGGTTCAGTTCTTTCAGTTGATTTTGTTAACTTTCTAAATTATGGCCTAGATTTTAACTGAACAGCAATGTCACCAATATAAAACAAATTTAATATTGGAACAAAACTTCTTAAAAGACCCGGTAACCTCACTTTTACTATTTCCTAACCAACCAGAAAACATGCTTATTATTTCACAGTAAAGAAAAATTATATTATCAAAATGTGCAATAAAAGGACGTATAAATTATGAAAAAAAATGTATATTCCTTCCAAATACTGTAGAACCTGGAAAAATAAGAGTGTTTTCAAAAACAAACTCATACCAAAAAAGCACACATTCCCTTACCACATATGGTTTTTTGAAAATAGGCACATACAAATTTTCTTACCATCAAAATGTATATTAAAAAAAACATGTTGATAAAATTAAAGGGTGATGATATCCGGCAATGCAGGAAATGGCCCGATTAAAGATTAAATTAGATTATAGTCTGCGCCATATATAGATACTGTATGACTGTGACACAAACTGCATCACTTTAAATTATTCTTACATATAGGCTGGTATATTTATTTATGAGATGTACGAATAATAACAAATTACAATGGCTGTGATGTTACTAGTTTGTTGACTTTTACATGTGAATTTTAGCCTACTGACTACGATATAATCGCATATTGAAAATAAGTGCATATCTTGTCCATAAGCATAAGCTTGTTTAAAAAATAAGCGCATAAAAGTATCACAAAATAAAAATAGGCATATGTGCATATTTTCCAGGTTCTAAAGTATAGTAACAACTACAATGTCAAAAATATGTCACCAAAGACATCTTTTCTTGTGGAGTGCAACATATTTATTTTGTTTTATCAACCAGCTTACTTTTTACATACTTATATATGCATAATTGTTTAAATATAATATAATAATATAACCATACCAAGCTCTTCCATCGGATCTATTTCGTCCATGTTCTTCCCATTTACGCTTGTGATTTTTCCAGTGTTCAGGGCATGTAGAACTTTTGATATTTTTGCAATCTCTAGGGTACTCTGTGGTAGTCTATAATATTTTCTGTGGATATTGAGATCATGTCCCATAAATTTTGCAAGAATATCTTGATCATTTGAATCAAGGTTTAGCACTTGTGAAAGTGTTGCCAGTTGTTTTCTTAGTGATGTTGATTTTATGGCCTCTGGATTTTTTAGGCCTGCTTCATACGCATACATTCTCAAAGCATCTGTGCCACGAATGGGATGTCTTGAATTTGTTGTCTGGAACACATACCTGGTATCTTCTTTCTTGAGGGACATCAAAATATCCATATTTTTCTTCATTGCTTTGGTAAACAGTACTGCTACTTTTCGACCTTTCTTCCCTCTTGTTTCAATTCTAGTATGATTTCTGCAGAGTTCTTGTTCCTATGGGGATAAACAACGTCTAACATCTTCATCTACAGGACTGTCAGACACTGAAACTTTCCTATATGCATCAGATTTTAGTCTCTGTGCTTCTCCAGCCCATTTACGGTTAAACAACACGATCTGTGCAAGAATCAGTTGACATAGTTTGTTGTGTTTCACCACATCAGAGATCTCCGCTGATTTAACTGTTTCATTTATTTCTTCCTCAATGTATTCTTTCAGTTTTTTTCACATCCTCCACCAATGGCAATCTTTGTACTTTGTTGTACTGGGCATCTGACTGTGATTCATAGGCATTGCTATATATTCTGTCTTTCCAATCATCTTCATATTGTTCCAGGAAATCTTCTGCTGTTGCTTTCAATTCTTTGTCCCCTGCCTTTCTAGCATTAATTCTTACAATTTTGGCACACTTCTGTAGATAATGTCCAAGTTTTTTGGCAAGTGATGGTTTACCAAATGTCTTAGCGGAATGGTCATATTCAGCAACCTTTTTAACTCCTTTCAAAAGGATCTCCCAGTTTTGTGCCGTCAACAATTGTTGTAGTTGTTTTATACTATTGTCCATTTCTGATGTAGCGCACAAAAGTCTTCCCAATGATCTTAATTCTTCTGATATATACTGATGAGTATGGGCATGCTTCCCTCTTTTCTCATACCGTCTCTCTCCATACTGAATGATCAGCGAATCTGTTCTGATTATTGCTGAGATGCTTGTATCTCTCATCTTTCCAAGGATATCTTTTCTGAAGCCTTCAGAACATCTTTCACTAACTAGCAGAGTAAATCTAGAATTCTTTACAGGGGCAGTGCTTTTGATAAAACCTGGTTTAGCGGGACAAGACTTGTGATGTTTCCACAGAGCTGAAGCAACAAAATCAGCCTTGCAAAATTCACAAGGCAGGTATTCTTTCTCTAAAGATTGTTTTCTTGGTCTATACTTGGGTATAAGAATCCCTGAACCTTTTGATCTGACATTTGCATTATTGACAAACATTCCTTTTGCACTAAGCACTGCCCATGCTTTTTTTCTTTCAGCACTCTTTTTTTTCAAACTGAAAGCACGTGCCACTTCCAGTTCATTAGAGTGATCTGTTTCAAGATGTCTGGGAAGTTTTGTAGTAAGAACTTCACAATATACACAGCAAAATATTTTTGATTTTCTGTGGCCTGATCTGGTTTTCCCTGACTGAACAGTTATTTCTGTTTTTTTCTGAAGTTCTTGAAAACTGATAATAGAGGAATTGGCATCACTTCCACTGTCGCTGACATAACCAGAATTTGTACTTTGGAATCCGTCTGTAGAAATCACAGCACCGTTTTTGATACATTGGAACAACCATTCCTTGTGGACACATCGACCTGAAATAAATCATATTAATATTAATTGATAATAAAAACAATTATGGAAAAACATCCCTATAAAACAATCAAAGCACACAAGAAACAGGCATGCAGATCTAACTCATAATATAACTTTTAATCTGTATTTACAACAATGCTACTGTCTTACTGCTGTGCAAGTTTGACAAGAGCATATTCAATGGGATGCTTGATTTCTTAAAATCTGTAATAATTGTACTTCAAAATTCTTAGGTGAATTAGGGCTATAACTTTGTAAAATTGAACATTAGGGTTATCTGCCCATCTGTGATAGGGCCCCGTTATGATAATGAACTATCGATAAAAGTCTGTGAACAAATATCATTGCCCGAATATCAAAGCTAGTACCTTATGGATTAAGATAGGATTTTTGAAGGTTTAAGTATATACAAGTCCATGTTAAACTATATAACCTCTAGGTTAACTTAATACCAAACCACAGGGATATTGGCCCTGAGGAGATGATTTTGAAAAAAAGTTAACAGAAACCCACACACATTGACACTGGACTTTATGTGATCACTATTGTGAGGTGAGCTCAAAACTCCTCGACTTAATAATCAACTTGGTCTATGAGCAGAGCATCAGACTCCTGATCTGGAGATTGCAGGTTTGAGTCCCACCAGGGACGAGATTCTTCTGTATTTTCCACTTGACGACAGTACTAGTTTCAACCCGGGAAGCAGCCATCATGCGAGATTAATATAAGTTGAAAGAACCGTGTTTCGCAAATGATGTAAAATAAGTTAATAAACTAAACTAAAATAAGCTTAAAACTAAACTTAATATTACCAGAGTGTGAGAGTTCATTATCTGCACAGATGTAGAAGGTATCATGTGTTCTCATAAGTACTTCTTCTCCACCCATGCCATTCAGAAGATGTCGGATCTCATCTAAAAAGCAGAAGCATTTATCTATATTTTCAAGAGCAATGATTAAAAATTCGATTGCTGTAGCTTCATATGCAGAAAGTAGGTCAGTCGTTCAAATTCACAAATCCATAAACAGTAACACAAAATAATTTTTTAAAAGAATTTTTCCTATATAAGTTTAATGTAAAACTTGTGACCCAGGGCCACTTTGCATGAATTGGTTTATCTTGGTATAGAACCTTGTGGTTTCAGAGAAGATTTGAAATGTTTTTTTGTCTGTGTAAACTTGTGACTCCTATGTGGACCCTCTGTTAACACAAAGTGGCATAATTTGAAAAATCTTGGTAGAAGAGCAATGCTGTCTTTTAAAAGCCTAGGCCTTGTTTCTGAGAAGAATTTATTGTTATATTTTTTAAGTTTTGAAAAACTTGGAGTAAAACTAGCACCACTCCTTGGCTGCCATGTTTCTCGACGAATCCAATTATTTCAAGGAGTTTGGTAGAAGATTTGTTAAGTTTTTGGTTGCCATGGCAACCAGAGTTCTGCATTTGAAGGATCTGATAGACAACTATGCAAGGATGCTATGAAGTTTCAATACAATTGGCAAAGTGGTTTTAGAGGAGATGATGTTAAAAAATGTTGATTATGGTAATCCCATAACTTTGGGAAAGATGCCAAAATTAAGCCCCTACAAAGAAGGGTAAAGATACCCTATTGATATTTTCACTGGCTTTAGAAGTAAAATAAGTGTGCCAAATTTCAAAAGAATCATCGTTTTCAAGAAAGTGACATAAACATGCTATTAATATTTTAAAATTACATTTTCTTTATATTATTAATCTTAAGAGATAAGCTCCAAATGGGTGGATTTGGTAACCATTTAATTTCCAAATTATCCTAAGGGATATTCAAGTTATTTATCCAACTCAGTTAAATTCACTCATTTATTAACGGTTCGGCCTTATCGCCTTTGTCAAAATACATGAAAATCATACACTTCTACATTTTTAAGTTCACTGTAAAGCAGCACCGGAAATAAACAACATGCTTTACAGAAATGACGTTGACGGCATATATTATACCGGGACGCGCCAAAATCATGCTTCACATTAGATATTTACATTGTTTTTAATATAAAACATTCCTTGACCAACTCATCGTTATTGTAACATCTTAGTTTGACAAATACACGCAAATTAGGCACAATCCTACTGAAATCAGTGACAAGTTATGAACCTTCATCAACAATCATCAAGCCATGTGTCGTGAACTAATCAATGAAAGGATCTCTGGACAAAACTAATATATCATACAATCAAAATGATTTTTTTGAAAAAGTTTCAAGCCCTAGCGGTAATGACAACTTAATAGATTACAATACATTATCTCATTTATTACTGCTAGTTCGATTTTTCCTTTGTATTGGTAAAACAGATCCATTTTTCAACATGACTTCAATGTTTATACCCAGCAAACCCTTAGAAAACATTTTAAAATAAGTCTAGTGACTTAGCAAACAATACCTACCTATGGTGATATCGCTAAAAATCCCACTGCCAATCTGATGATCGAAGTGTTGGTATTGTTCTGTTGCACTCCATATTCCAAGCTCTGTGCCTCTGACAAGATAGTTTTCCTGTATAAGAACCATTAATACAGCTCATTTAGGATCCTGTTCCCTGCACTAGCGTAACAAATAATGACATAAGTCTGCAGTTACAACATTAACAATTCAAAAACGATGTTTTGGGGTACTAAAGAGATAAACTAGAGACACGATACCCAGGACATCCAAACAATCTGGTGTAACCAGAATGACATATCTGAGGCCTGAATCAACCAGAAGCAAGCAAATATCTGAATTATGGGCCAATCTAGAAGAATAGACATTTTGATACAAGAAAACCACCAAATGAGAAATGCATGTTTCTTTATCAGTGAAACATTCTTATAAATCAAAGAAACATCACATTTATATTAATGGATGATTAACATTAATGATTAAATAATGTGTTTAAATTCCAGGAATCTGATATTGTCCACTGAAGTTTCCATGAAATACAAAATACCCATCTACCCTTGTTACTGCATGTTTTATTTAAATTCAAGAAAATTGTGTTGTTGCTGAAAACTCAAACAGAAAAAGATGATGCATGGAAACAAAAATATTACATACAGTCCAGTCGCAATTCTAGGAATAAGCATCAGACCAAGCCGATTGTTCGTAAAATCGCATTATTCGTAGTATCGCGTTTTTATAGTTTTGGTTGTTGATACTGCCGTAAATCGTCAGTGTCGTTATATGACGTAATGTGAACAATATAGTTGTGATATGTCAAGGTCAAAATATAAAAAGGAAAAGAAACGAATTCTTCGCTGTCGTTATTTTTATTTCGAAATTGCATGTTGTCGTCACTCACGTATTGTCGTAAAATAAAACCATAGCACAATTTAAAAAAAAAACACAACATTTTCAATTACTGTATTTATCAACTTAAAACAACTCCACAAATTCATTCAATCCATAGTTTTTAAACTGAATTGCTCAGAATGTGGATATCAATTTACTGAATAAGTACTGAGAATCGCCGTTGTAATAAGATTATGCAGAATTGAATAGCAGAAGTAGAATGTCAAGCAATGCAATTGTTTCAAATTTTATACAATTTCAAACATTAGACATTAATCAATCAATGGTTTATTCCATTGCTTGTTGGGTGAAAAGATGCATACGGCCTGCACAGAGAAGGAGAACAAAAGAAAACCCCTGAGTATGAACCTTGTCTAACTAACCTTGTCCTGAAGTTGTCCGGTCTTCACAGAATCCTTAACCCACATGCTACTGACGATTTTCTTTTTCCGACAAAGCACGGCTTTAAAAAGGCCATGATTATGTTTTGATGCAAGGAAGTTTTTATCTGAAAGCCCAATCAACAATGTTAGATTTGATGTGCATGCAATACAAAGAATTCTGTGAACTTGATATTTTAATAGTGAAATGTAACTAAACAGGTACTAGGATATTAAAATGCTCCTGAATAGCACATCTGTTGTAAACTGTTAACATTTCAAGTATCCCCAACATAAAATGACCTTAACTCTATTTGAAAATATAGGAAACCTATCACAGTAACTTATGGATTTATGGTTTAGTTTATACTTACTTATTTTACCTCAATTACAACTCATATTATCATCATTGTTTGAATATAAGCCACACTTTTTTTCCAGAATTCGGCGGTAAAAAGTTGGGGGGGGGGTTGGCTAATAAATAGGTTTGGTTGCTTATACATTGCGTTAAGCCATTTTCATCTGTTCCATCAAGTTTTGGAGGGGTGCGGCTAATACACGAGTGCGGCTTATATTCGAACGATGACGATAAACATGCTTCATGACTTCTTCCTGGGTGGTTGGAACCAGTAAATGTGGTTAGTGAAAAATCAAGTAAAGAGCACCACCCCTTGTGTGATTGGAACATTTGGATCAGGGAGTCTGATGGGCATCCCCTTGACCACCTTCCTTCACCCTAATGATTCAAAATTATTTATGATTTATTTTCTTTTATCCAAAATGTACCTGTTGGAGAAATCACTATGTCTACATGTCCGGTGTAACTGTTTTCTACCAATTTCAGCTCTGGAAAAAGTTTCAGGAATCCCTGTTAAAGATAATAAAATTCTTCTAATTGCTATTTCATTTAATGGTTTCAATCTTTAATCATTATATTAAATGTGCTTAGTTAAGGCAGCAATCCTACAAATTTTGGCAAAAATTAGAAAATGCTAAAAAAATTGTCATCATTAATAACATGTTTTAAGATACAACTGTCAAAATCTAGGTCTATAAAATACTATATCATAAGATGCTATTTAGAAAAAATGCTGTAACTTAAATGCCAAAGTGAATTCTTATTTATTCAACAAATAACTTCTTATTTTGTGCAAGTTATAGTATAACATCTATTTCTAAATACTTTACGTTAATCCTAGCACTTATTTGTTACAGGTTAGTTAGGGTAATTTGAACTAAAAAATATGCTTCCTACGTAGTTAGTATCCATCCAAACAAAGGCGACTGTACTAGTATCATCTCTACCTTCAGTTTGTCTACCTGCAATAGAATGTAGTTCTTTTTTTCTAAAAATGTCAACAGGACTAGTGTTTGTATTATTTCTGCAGTATCGATGTTAAATGGTGTAAATTTAAATCTTGTTACTCAATCCATATGTTCTGAGAACATGTAGACTGTTGCACACAAATTGCAGTATCAACCATTTCCATTTCATCTGCAAAAGATTAAACTGAAAATCTCAATCCTGTTACAAAACTGAAAACCAACAAAGTACAGGACTCATATACCAGACTGCCAACTGAGAACAGTTCTTGTCTTGTACCCTCCAAATAAGGACATTTACACTCACACACTAGACTGCCAACTGAGAACAGTTCTTGTCTTGTACCCTTCAAATAAGGACATTAACAAACACATACCAGAGTGCCAACTGAGAACAGTTCTTGTTTTGTACCCTCCAAATAAGGACATTAACAAACACACACTAGACTGCCAACAGTTCTTGTCTTGTACCCTCCAAATAAGGACATTAACAAACACACACTAGACTGCCAACAGTTCTTGTCTTGTACCCTCCAAATAAGGACATTAACACACACACACTAGACTGCCAACTGACAACAGTACTTGTTTTGTACCCCCACTAGACTGTTAACTGACAACAGTTCTTGTATTGTTTCTTCCCTCGACTGTCAACTAACAACAGTACTTGTTTTGTATCCTCCCTAGACTGCCAACAGTACTTGTTTTGTACCCTCCCTTGACTGCCAACTGACAACAGTTCTTGTATTGTACCTTCCCTAGACTGTCAACTGACAACAGTACTAGTTTGATGTTTTTGAAGTCAGATAGAAGTTGGCAGTACTGTGATTAGAAACCCGGGACAAATGCAAAATTTACCTGCATCCTGTACAGCTGAAACTGAAAACCAACAAAGTACAGGACTCATATACCAGACTGCCAACTGAGAACAGTTCTTGTCTTGTACCCTCCAAATAAGGACATTAATAAACCAACACTAGACTGCCAACAGACAACAGTACTTGTTTTGTACCCTCCCTCCACTGCCAACTGACAACAGTACTTGTCTTGTACCCTCCCTCCACTGCCAACTGACAACAGTTCTCGTCTTGTACCCTCCAAATAAGAACATTAACAAACACACACTAGACTGCCAATTGACAACAGTACTTGTTTTGTACCCTCAGTAGACTGTTAACTGACGACAGTTCTTGTATTGTTCCTTCCCTAGACTGTCAACTGACAACAGTACTTGTTTTGTACCCTCCCTAGACTGCCAACTGACAACAGTTCTTGTATTGTACCTTCCATAGACTACCAACTGACAACAGTACTTGTTTTGTACCCTCCCTAGACTGCCAACTGACAACAGTTCTTGTATTGTACCTTCCCTAGACTACCAACTGACAACAGTACTTGTTTTATACCCTCCCTAGACTGCCAACTGTTCTCGTATTGTACCTTTTTTTCTAGAGTGTCAACTGAAAACAGTACTTGTTTTGTACCCTCCCTAGACTGCCAACTGACAACGGTTCTTGTATTGTACCTTCCCTAGACTACCAACTGACAACAGTACTTGTTTTGTAACCTCCCTAGACTGCCAACTGACAACAGTTCTTGTATTGTACCTTTCCTAGACTGTCAACTGACAACAGTACTTCTTTTGTACCCTCCCTTGACTGCCAACTGACAACAGTTCTTGTATTGTACCTTCCCTAGACTGTCAACTGACAACAGTACTAGTTTGATGTTTTTGAAGTCAGATAGTAGTTGGCAGTACTGTGATTAGAAACCCGTGACAAATGCAAAATTTACCTGCATCCTGTACAGCTCCAGAAAATGCGCTGTTGGAGACTGTCTTGTAATGCTGCGGTATCTCCTCGGGTTCCTGTTCTGAAAGTTGTGGGGCTGACGGCTGACTTCTGTAACATTCAGGGACAAAGTGAAGTTTTCAAAACTCCTTACTTACAAGTAAAATAGAAGTGTTTTGTTGGCAAGTAAATTTTCCTAGGTCCAGTTAAAATTTCTATTATTGCTTGAACTGATAAGCAGAGCTGTGAATATTTTTTGCATGTACAAAATCAGTCTGAATGGGCAATAGTCCAAGGCGTACCAAGGCTTCCACTGGGTTATAACAAAGCAGTTGGCACTTCGCTAATATGTTCAGTTTTTGGTGACAAATATGATCTCCTTCAGTAAACTGTTATTACCACTTCTAAAAGTTTAGAGACATTATGCTAAATATTGTCACAAATGGCCACAGTGATAATAGATAAATGACAAAGGTTAAAGTTAAATAATAATTAGTGCCAGACTAAACTCACACATTTCTGATGAAAACATCGCTGAACTGTGTTAGTGCCAGGCTGACGTGAGGCACATCAGATGGAGGCTGTGAATGGGGCAGACCTGCAAAATACAAACACAGCAATTTTTATGGATTTTATGACTAGTCCAAACTTTCTGGGTGTAAATGCATTGAAAAAAACTAATTTGTTTTGGGATTTTGAAAAACTGGCAAGTAAAGTAATGGATATGGTATACAAAAGATGATAAAAAAGTTGGTGAACTTTTTAAAATAAATTTTTCGCTAATTCTGACATGTAAACAAAATGTTTACCACTTATTTCATGAATATCTCTGCTTTAAGTATGAAAAAAGTGACATCATTAACATTGCAAGGATTAAATGCAAGTTATAAAGGCAATATCTTCGGCCTAATTTTGAATATATGTTTCTATTTCAACTGACTTGTTAGTTGTCAAAACGTTCTTGTAATGTAGAGCATCAATTAGTATTTTAAATTTACAATGTTTAAACCAGCCATAATCTGACTTTATCTATATGGATACTATATAGTGCCTTCTTCAACAATATTATGCCTGGACATCCATTTTCTTCATAGCTAAGTGTCTTCTGTAGTGTCACTTGCTTTGGTGTGATGTTTACTCAAAACAATGTATTCAGATTACAGAATCATCATTTTCAAATGTTGGATTTATTTGTCTCCTTCCTAATTCCCAGGTAATGTGCACTGAATTATTGTCTATCAGCACACTGACATAATGTCACTTTCATGCCCATAATTAAGAACATTCAGTAGCAAACGTTTAATGAACTAGTTTCTTGTTGTGATGTTTTGTAGCATTTTTGTGAACCTGTCTCGTTGAATGAGCTATGTACTTTACAAGTTAAAAGATAAACCATACTAATCTGAATGGTGTGCACCGGGTGCACACTATTATGTTGATTTAGGATGTCTTTGTCAATATAAAGAATATTAAATACTTTTTAAAAGATGCCAGTAAGTCTGCGGCAAAACAATGTTACCTTTCTTAGGACTACCATGATCAGACAGACTTATCGACTTCCCACTTGTGGCCGGACTTCTCGATCCTGACCTTGACTGCGGACTTCCTGATCTTAAACTTCCAGACCTTGACCTACTTTGCGTGCTCCACAAATGACTTCTGGTGGGACTGCCTGGATAACTTCTACTTCTGGACTTGCTATGGTCTCTAGTTCCTAGGGGACTTAAAGATTGACTTCTAGGGCTGCCTGATCTACTGTGTGCTGAACTACCAGACCTGTGGCTTCTTGCAGGGCTAACAGACTCCTCTATATTATGTACAGGGCTTCTGTCATTACTACTACCCATGTGCAATCTCTGTAGATAGTAACTTTTACTATGAGCTAGTGATGCTGATTGTTCTCCATGTAATCTTCCAGATGCAGCACTTCTTTTAACTGGTTTCTTGGCAGTCCTCTGTGAGCATGACTTTGAGAACTGTCACTTTCAGGGCTCTGTGGAGTACTGGGCCCAGCTGTATTGAATGGTGAAACAAATCCAGCTCTATCTGAGCTTCTTGAGGCGTTACTCTGTGCAGGAGATACTGAATCTTCATGCATGAATCTGTCCAAGGCCCCAATTTTTGCTTGGGAAAATAAGCCTTCTCTCACTAGACTTCCTGACCCATGGCTTCTTTGATTGCCAGAATCGCTAACTGCAATTTATAGATTGTAGATTATTGTTCATTAATTTTATACAGTAAAATATATAACCCAATATTCAACTTGCACAACTTATAATCATGAAAAATCCACTATATAGATCGGAACTTTTCTGCTTTTGACCATTTGTCATGTTTGTGCCACTGGCAACAACTACCAAAAGAAAGCAACAGACTTCTAAAAGTAGTGATGAAAATTTTGTTAAAAAAAACCCCACAAAATTTGCAAAAGTTATTAAGTTCAATTCCAACTGGACATTAAATATGGCATCACCTGTTAAGTCAGCATCAAGCAGATGTTTGTACCGATATCAGGCCAATAATATTGCACATAAGCATCTGAAGTTTTCGAATGGAACCAAGATATAATGGTGACCATTCCTGTGCATGTTTGGCGGAAAGAAAAGCTGTTTGAAAATCATTATCTACATATGCAAATGAAACTTACAACAAAAAATATTTTGTAATGTCGAGCTGTAAAATACTACTCATTCAAATTCCCTTTTTTGCCAAATTGAGAGCGGTTTCTGAACACTTAAGATCTTTTGTAACGCACACACATAGTTTTAGCTGATTAAACAGTAATTAATGTTTTCTATCTTGGTCGCATCAATGAGGTTAGAAATGTGATTTTATTAAAATACCAAAATACATTTTTTTTTTATGAAACTGTACCTAGGACTTTCCATTTTAATTTGCAGATCTCATTCTATGAAATAGAAAGAAATACGAAAACATATGAATACTAAGTTTTATATTTTCGAACACATGTAGGGAGTACAACCATAAAAACCTGATTAAACCCTAAGTTGCCACATATCTGGCAAATGATTTTAAAGGCTGTCACCTCCGATTTCAACGTGACATATTTTTGTTTCATCTGTGTTCTTTATTGTGCTGTGGGTTTTGATTTCATGTCAGTAATGTCTTTTTACACTTTCGCCAAAGCATTGCCATAATTTGGGTTTTCCCATGCCAATTTTCAGAGGTATATGACTTTTGTCACATTCTTTACTTCTTTTTTATAAGTTCAACCAGAACTAAAAGGATGCAATGTCTTTGAACCTTAAAGATGCTTCTGAGATCGACCAATTTCATCCTATCAAACAAAAACAACAGGCTAAATGATTACCAAGTTCATTAATTCTCTCTTTTTCTACATCGAAAGGATCATCATCAAGTTCTTCATCTGAAATGTTCATTTAACATACAGTAATGCTAAATATGAACTGATATTAAAACGATATAATTCAAATATGTGGCAAAAATCAAACACTGATATGCTAGAAGGCATAATTAATTGCAAATAACCTTTTAACGCTGTATTACATTTGGTTTATTTCATAGTGTCTCCAAAGAAAAATATCAACAAAAATTAAGAAAACTAAATTTACACAAGAATTAAACAATGATGTTCTTTACATGAATGCATTTTTAGAATTTCTTATTGCCCTGTTAATGATATTTTTATTAAAAGCAACAAATATAACCTCAGGAGATAAGGAAATCTCACCCTTGGGTAGAGATATGTTACATATTGCAAAACTGACTAAACTTGCTAGATTTATTTTCTCATATTAAATGAAACACTTAATTAAACCTTTACTCCATATATATATGTTTTATATCATTTATGATCTGAGTAGATCCAGATCGGCAGTCACATCCAAGTCATCTGATCTGGATCTACAGTTTTGCTTCTTGAACAGAAAAAAAACTCATAAATCTAAAGCAAACAGTAGATCCTGTTTTGACAGCACAGATGTTCCAGCTGATCCGGATCTACACTGCCTATTCAATAACAGACATATCATATGGAGTAGAGGGTTAACACAGTCTTAGAGAAACAAAATGTGACATGTGTCAAGAAATCTTATGATAAACAAACAAGACAACTTTAACATATCAAACAAAGATAGTTACTTTCCAATGTTTCAGCATCCTTTGGATAACAAGAGATTTGCAAGTTTTTAGTAACATCATCATAGACAGTTTGACATTTTCTCTACAAATGAATGTAACTGACACAGAATTAAACTTTGATTTTCCCTCATTACAGTTTTTTGTTACAATTAAAATGCTGGACAGAAAATTGTGACAATATTGTACTTCTGAAGGCCACCCTTTGTTGCCGTCACATGAAAGAACTGATCCTCCTTCTGTGAAAGAACTGATCCTCCTTCTATTATTTAATAAGTGAAATAAACAGAAATACCTGTCTGATTTCAGAAACAGTTATGACCATTTTGAAATCTGTACAAAAATTACACATAAAATAAAACTGTATGATTAACCTTTGTTCTTCGGAAACAAAAATATAGATTTTATTCAGCAAAAATATCACATAAATGTCTCTGGATGTTGGTGTCTGAATAAAAAAGTTTTCATTGAAGGCATTACTTTATCCCCATGTCTTGCCTCTTTTATAATCCTTCTTTCCAATAACATAACTGGCACCTAAATGACATAATTCCACAGGTATTTGAGTCACTGTCTCCGATTTATGAGCCTAGAACACCTTGCTGAATCTGGTTTATAATTATGATATATGACCACTGTACAGCCAAGACTCTCTAGTCATTGTAAATCACACAGCCAGTGCTTTGACAATCGTCAGGGTATCTTTCAAGAAGTGTTAATAAACAAATGAATTCTGAAAGAATAACATTTACCTTCAATAAGACAACAATGAATTGTTTTTTGAAGATAGTGTTTCATTTTACATTTGAACCTGCCTTAGCAGCCACCTGCATTCAGCAACCACCTGTCTTCAACAGTCAGTTTGAATATGTCCTAAACTGACGTTTTGTTCTAATGTTTACCTGTCTTAAACGACCACCTGTGTTAAGCAGCCACCTTTTGTCACTCCGTTGGATGGCTGCTTAATACAGGTTCGACTGTATGTTCAAAAGGGCAGTCATTTGGGTTGCTACAGAGCTGCTATCAAACTTATAACTCCACTGGAGTTTTAAGAACATAAAACTATGATATCATCATTTGTGCATGTTCAATGCATTTTTTAAGGGCTACAGCATGCCAAAATCCACATACATGACCCTCATCATGCGACATTCAGTATTGTGCTTATATTCACTAAAAAAAACTAACCTGGTGTCTCCAAAACAAGTTTCCACTTTCATCTCCGTAATCATATCTTATTTCTTCCCCAGCTTTAATATCCCGTGTGGCAAAAAGACAAATATGTGGTTGGTAGTTGAAAACCAGCATTTTCTGTCTGCAATTGCATCTATATGTTCCAGCCTCGGCATCGTTAACATAACGTCCAAGTCTCTCCGTATCAAAACCATCTATCCTAAAACATTTGAAACAGTTACATAAACAGAATATTATACAAAAACAACACTGGAAATCTAATAAAGATTTAAAGAATTTTAAAGATTTCTTGAATACTGAACAGTCACGTTGCCAGTACTCTCATGCAACAACACAATAGAGGGTCTATATCTGATTTCAATTACATTCTGATAACAAAGATTAATGACGACTTGCTAAGATTAATGTGGTTGTTTAAACATTAGACTTTTACTGTAAAGCATGGACTATATATGGAATTTATGCCATCTGATCTAAGATTCATTAGGTTATTTCTTACCAATTGGCAAACATTTTATATCCAGATCAGATGGCAGAGATGTGCTGACTGATCTGGATCTACACTGGTTGCACATGTGTTAAAATGCGCATATATGGAGGCAAGGGTTAACTAGAAGACTACTATCCTACCAGGGATACTTGACGGTGATGTCATACTGTGTTTAAATTCCAATGTTTACCTACATAGGTCATCATTTTGTCAATTTAATTAAACAACAAAATGCCATAGCCTACATGTACATGTATACATAGCAGAGAGTATAACAGCATGGTCTTAAAAATCATAGAGTACCAAGTATGTATTATACAGAGTCATTCATGGTTGCAGAGCCATCTCAAACTATAACACACTGACCTGACCCCTACGAAAAATATTTCCGAAGGAGGTTCTTCCTAAACTCCAATTTCTTTTCGCTTTAGTAGTTACTAAACTTAATGAAATGAAATGTCAGAAAGCAATTAGGCAATATACTGGCAAGTACTATAGTACTGAACTAGTAATTGTAAGTAACAAATCAGAACCAAAGGGCATTTCAAGTCTAGGAGGTACTCGTAATCATTAGTTTAATCAATAATAAATACTGGTAATTACCAAAATTGTTTTCCATCAAATTTATAGCCAAAAAGATAATTGTGTGTGATCTCCTCTGCCTTCCCAGAAATACGCTTTCCACAATATTCCACCAGAAAGTCCCCTTTCCTGAAGTCCTGGGTAGCAAATATTCCATACCCTTAACAGAAAGAAATCATGACCTATAAATGACTAAATTTCATGCCCCTTCTTGTGTTTTGTCACATAATAAGCAAAACAGGATTTATATATGCCAGCTGAAAAACAGACAGAATTTTCACTGAAAAAGAACAACATTTATCTCAGTTGTCCTTCAAAATCTGAAAAATTGACTTGACCGTATCAAAAGTACGCATATGTATGATTCTGTAACTTTAGTTTATTAATGAAAGGGTATTCATTGCTCACTTGTCTGGCATGGTTTTTTCTGCTGAAATCATAGAGGTGGAACTTCTGGTCAAATAAAATGCAGTTTTGGTAGTGTTCACAATGTGATACATGTAGTAAACAGAAAGTTTTATAATTTTGAAGATACCTGCTTCAATTTTTAGTAAACTGTGTTTCCAATGTAAACAAATGATGGAAAATGATATATTTGTTTTATACTTTGCCACTTTGAAAGTTTCATAACATACAGATGGCAGAAAAGCCAAAATATGCAAATTTTGAAATTTCAGAAGCCAAAATGGCTGCAATTTACTATGGAAAAATATCTATAATAAAAACACAGTTTGGATAACGTGTTTTGATAATGAAATCGAAACCGTTTGAGATATCTTGTTCCTTTTACCAAACATAGAGATCACTAAACAGTTAAAATTTTAAACTCACGAAATACAAGTTATGTGAAAGAAAAAAGAGTGTCAGAGACTTGATGAATCAACCAGAAGCAATATTTTGACTCTTTCCGTGGGACCATAACTATGAATGCAAGATTTGATGAAGCCATTGTGGGCCTGGCACTATCCTCAAAATCCTTTTGATTTATAACAATTGAAGACCATTTTTAAAAACATTCAGGAATCTTAAAATTATATATCTGATATATATCATTACCGATGAACTCAGAAACAAAACGCTTTTCCAACCCATCTCTGTCTTTATCCAACATGCAGCATTGCTTGGCTACATCTAATTCTGAAAGTTTTGGCTGAAAAAAGTTATTTTATATATGTTTTTAACCTGGCTTTTTTTGCATACATTTATATACATATTTAAACAAGAGGGCCATTCGGCTTCAACTGTGATGTCATTAACGGTGCCATAAAAGTGAGGTTGTGTTTTCGTAATGCTATTAAGGCCATTCAATATATACATTGTAAAATCTGCAGTTTTCTCTATTTTGGACTGTAACTCTGTCATAAATGATAAAATATTCTCCCAGATTTCGAATGGAACCAAGATATAATGGTGACCATTCCTGTGCATGTTTGGTGAAATTAAATATAAAATGCATGACCTGAACTGCCTTCTTTATTGATGATGACATACGGCATCTTCCCCAACAAAAGATACAGTTGTTTCGCCAAAAGGCCTTCAAAATTCTCTACCCATAAAAGAAAAAAAATTATATTTATATTTTTTTTATGTGGTCGCATGTCATATAAACTAACACTGTAACAATAACATTAATCATTTATATCTTTTTATTGTAATAATCTTTGTTTTGATGTTTTTTCTGTCAAAATTTTAAAATTTGCAGAACCATTTGGTGGCATTTCAAAATTGGGCGGTGGCAGTTACATTTTGGATGTCATATTGTGCCTGCTGATGTTTAAGTACTAAAAAGTGAACAGCTGCAGCATGATTTTCTATTATGTTTGAAAACAACAACCGCACAATTTGGAACTGCTACACCTGCTACTGCCAGACACATTCGTACGGTGCCTGCAGAGTTATGTGACTGTAGAATAAATAAACCAATATATAACAGTACAAAGGACACACCTTGTTTTTAAACACAAAATCATGTCAAATTTATATTTCTAAGTCAAAATTAAGTCATGGCCAATACATATGATGGACAGTATCACGAGTAAGGATGACCATGGACAATTCAGTTGCTACAAGACAGTCTGTAATTTCGCTAACTTCAAATACAGTTGAACTTCGAACTACACGGGACCGGTCATTTTTGTTCGAGCGATTGGTAGTTCGAGTGATCGGCGGTTGGTGATGAGAATGGGCAAATGTACACTAAGCAAAGGTAACACATAACAATGCATAATATTTTAAATTTGTGCCCGAATTATAGAAATCGTTAATTATTAAAACTCTTAAATTATTAAAACCAGTAACAGCTTATCATTATTATCAGCGTGGTATAAATATGTATCACAATGTCCACTTTAATTTGTTATACACACGACTTACAGAAACTAGAGCTATCACTGGATGTGATTAATACCCCCGCAATACTGCTTTGTCAGAGTACACAGAAATTGTGTTTTGATTTTTTACCTAACAGTGAATGAAATATTCAGAAAAGCCTGATTTTTAAAGTGGTCTACAGTAAGCATGTTTATTAGGTTGGCAACTGTAAAAGAAGAAATTAATGTAGGAAAACCTACAGAGTAACGTTCTTAATATAAATGTATTACATAACACAGACCTAAGCAGCAGAGTTCAACAGGTCATTCACCTTTGTGTTTAATTTCAAGAACCCTTTAGTCTTTAACCCATTACATAAATTCAAATAATCTGTTTTCTATCAGGCAGTAGTTTGGTTGAACTTAATAGAATATACCTTTTCCTATAAAAATGCTTAATCCTTTCCTCCATATATCTATACCTTTATTGCTTGGACAAACAGTGTAGATCCAGATCAGCCGTCACATCCCTACCGTCTTACAGTTTTATGTCACTATGAATGTCTATATCCCATCCATGAAAATTGAAAATTCCACAAGTAATTTCTTTTTGTTCTTCAGTCATGTATACAATATATGGTTTTCGTTCTTGGTCATTCTGTGCCATGTTTGCATTTTTTTCTACAATTTGTGTTGATAATTGCACTGTTTCTATTATTCTGACAAAATTGCCACCAATTAAAAACTGTGTCTGGCTAACACAAACCAGACCACCAAGCATTCCAGCAAATTGTATTTATCAATGAAATTTGGTGGCTTTATCTAAATTAAGTGATGACATTTATCAATTCCCACTTTCTTTAGTTTCTTGTGTAAAATTGTTGTACATCGGCTGTAAACTGATGATATTTTAAACTCAAAATGGAAGATTAGATGAAAATAATGGAATTAAAAGAATAAGGCTGGAACCTAGAAAAGAGGCAAAAAACTACCCTTCTAATTCAGGGGAGAAACGCAGAAAAAGAAATGTTAATAGTTGCATTACTCATTTTATATAACTGACTGTAAGTAGATATCTCCTGCTGAGATGAGTAATATGTTTACATTCCGTCAGTGCAAGGCAAAATGTAGAACAGCTGAAGGGAGGTAAAATTTTAACACTTAACATTTTCACTCTGCTACTAAAATTTTTGTCTCAAATTTTATAACTGAACAACCAGTGAATGAAATGTTCAGGAATGATTGAATTTTAAGATGATATAAAGTTTGTGTCAAAATCAGGTTGGTAACTCTAGAAAATCAATGGTTAATTACAGAGTTTCAATTTTCATGTCCCCTGCAAAAAATAATGGACTGATCCACATGAAAAATATGTCACGCACATCTACACTTCATGCCGAACATATGTTTAAAGTTTCAAGTCAATATCTTAAAAACTGTAGAAGTAGTTCGCGTCACAAGATTTTGTTAAATCATGTACCCCTCCAAAAAATAATGGACCGATCCATATGAAAAAAAAGTTCGTGCAAATCTGCTCACGAACATATGTTTAAAGTTTCAAGTCGATATCTTGAAAACTGTAGACGTAGCCACAGACCAACCAACCAACCAACCAACCACCGGACCGGATGATGACTCCTATATACCCCCCAAACTTTGTTTTCGGGGGTATAAAAAGGCACCGTCCTAATTGGCGAGACATTTTCGCACTTTTGTTTACACCTTTGATGAGTACCGACAACAGTCTGTCCGAATCAAGGGATGTGAAATATATTGAAACCTAACTGTCGGGACCTTGATTGGTGTTCGACTGTTCCAGTATTGGGTTGTACGAGTGATCGAAAGTAAAACAATAAAGGTCTTATAGAGTTCTAGTTCAGGACAGGACAAACTGTTCGAGAGAAGGGTGGTGTTCGAGTGAACGATGTTCAAGCCATCTAAGTTTGACTGTACATGTTTAAGTTTCAAACTGACTTTTCTTCCAAAATTCTCAAAAGCCTGTATATTTTCTTTACTATTTTCTCCTTTATGAAATTTTCACTCTTCGGGCCCCTGTGACCTTGACCTTTGACCTACTGACCCCAAAATCAATAGGGTTCTTCTACTCAATAAGACCTATTACCCTATTTAGTTTGAATGCTCTGGGTCAAGAGGTACTCCAGTTATTGACCGGATACGGTTTTCACTCTTTGGGGCCCCTTTGACATTGACCTTTGACCTTCTGACTCCAAAATCAATAGGAGTCCTCTACTCAATAAGGACATCCACCATATGAAGTTAGAAGGCTCTGGGTGAAATAGAACTCCTGTTATTGAGCGGAAACTGTTTTCACTCTTCAGGCCCCTGTGACCTTGACCTTTGACCTACTGACCCCCAAATCAATAGGGTTCTTCTACTTAATAAGGGCTATCACCCTATAAAGTTTGAATTCTCTGGGTCAAACGGTACTCGAGTTATTGAGCGGAAACGGTTTTCACTCTTCGGGCCCCAGTGACCTTGACCTTTGACCTCAAAATCAATAGGAGTCCTCTACTCAATAAGGACTTCCATCGTATGAGGTTTGAAGGCTCTGGGTGAAATAGAACTGTTATTGAGCGGAAACGGTTTTCACTCTTCAGGCCCCTGTGACCTTGACCTTTGACCATCTGACCCTCAAATCAATAGGGTTCTTCTACTCAACAAGGGCTATCACCCTATGAAGCTTGAATGCTCTGGGTCAAACGGTACTCGAGTTATTGAGCGGAAACGGTTTTCACTCTTCGGGCCCCCGTGACCTTGACCTTTAACCTACTGACCCAAAAATCAACAGGGTTTTTCTACTCAATAAGGGCCATCACCCGTGAAGTTTGAATGCTCTGGGTCAAACGGTACTCCAGTTATTGAGCGGAAACGAAGTGTGACAGACAGCCAGATGGACAGACGGACAGGGCAAAAACAATATGTCTCCCCCAGACAGAGGGGGAAGGGGGGGGGGGGCAGACATAATAATGTCATTCTCAAAGTCAAAGAAAAGCATGTTATATGAAACTGAAATAAAAAATGGCCTCACCCTCTTTGATGTTCTGACAGCTAGCTCTACCTGCGAAGGAAATATCAACAAAATATTTTGAATGACTAGTTGTATTATTCTTTTCCTTAATATATAAAAATATTTTGAAGACAAAATTCAATTCGTAAGGTGTACTACAATAAGCACATTTTATTTTCAAAACCTGACCAGTAATGTTATATAGTTTATATACGATTAACACTTAGGTTTAAAAACGAATCAATGTCGCAAACTGTCGATTGTAAAGTTACAGTCGGAAAAATCTATACCATCGAAACAGTTAATGTAACTGAAATTTTCACTGATGATGGAATCCTTCGTGAAGAATCCCACGTTACATTTTTCTTTATTTCTTACATCGAAAATCCTACTTTCCATCTGAAAGGTCTACATAATTCATTTGCCGATATATACATACTTCCATGTTATGTTCCACAAAAGTACATTAAAACAAACACAACGATTCATGCCTTTGGTATTATAAAAACACAAGTCGTGATTATATTACTTTTGAAGCGGCGCTTGTTCTAAAAACAAACGACTCGTTCGAATACTCCACACAGCTTGAAAGTATACACAATTTTAAGAACAACGTTACATTTCAAGATGCTGATTTGAAATCTGACATTAAGTACAGTGTTGCTGTGAAACAGTGCTCTAAAGTACGATGTCTAGCTCCAGTTTTCTCTGAAGAGTTTGAGCTGGACGATGTTTTGCCAACCGGACGATTGTTAACCTCTGTTGTATCCACAAACCCGAACAGTTCATGTTACGGAATAACCTTGGGTTGGGAAACTTTCAAAACCGGCAGTAAGATTCTTTACTAACAGTGGACACTATCTAGCATCGCTTCACATATTTTGACCTCTTGGCGAACAACATTGTCCTCTGATAACACTTCACACCAGGTGTGGTATTTTCCAAGTAAAAATGTTGAGGTGTTTTGTAACGATTAAAAAACAACTGCAACATACAATATACAATAAAATACCCTCAATTGGATTATTGCGGAAATCATAGATGATAACTTCTATAATCTTACAATTCATTTTAGAATCTACTTTCTATAACAGAGTATTATGTGAAGTGAGAAAATGGCATCAAACTGAGAATTCACTTTTTTCTTTGGTCGTAAATGTTTTTCCTCTTTGTTGTTACTTTATCCCATTTTTGTTGTAATAAATCATATATAACAGCCTACCTTTGTTGTCATTCTTCGTGCAACTACGTTGATCTTTGTTTATTTATGAAACTGATGACGTCATCAGGCACCATCGACAACACATGTGTTGTCGATGGTGGTCATCGATGTGAATTTAAACGACGTTTTCAAATAACTTCTAACGTCTATGTTCGTTCCTGGTATTTGTAGTCGAAATCCATTCTTTTTTCATCTAAGCACTGTTGTTATTTATTTTCCAAGTTCAACCAAGTTTTTCTCCTCTTTTAAATTATTAATATTTTATAAAAATAACTCATCATTTCCTTGTTTTGTGTTTCTTTTTTTCAGACTAGAATTCACCAATTTAACTCTTCTCGCGAAATCAAGTGATAATCTGTTTGCAGTTATTTGAGTTCAATATCATAACTTGACTAAATCCTCCAACGGAACATACTATGATGACTTCAAATGATCTACAGCTAGAAAGAATGTAAAGAAAAAAATATTTGTATTTACATTTTCCTTAACATTCCATCGTTGCAACCATTTGTTTCAAAACATTTCCGCTAAACATCATGTACACATGTAACCGTCTTTGTTTTTAATAGTGTGAATAGCAACAGTAACGTTATTGGTTTATTTTAGATTGCATGATATGATCACGTATTCAATGACGTAATGTCAAAAATATGGGTCAGCATGTATGGAAAGCTCGGTCTACATGTGTTGTGTTATTAATTATCGTAATTATGTGTAATTAAAATTACATTATATTTGTTGCTTTAGCTTCTTGACATTATTATAAATTCAATATTTTTTAATATAATTTTTGTATAAAACCCATGCTGTTTTTTTATTTCTTTAATATATTCATATCAGGAATCGCCACAGTAACAGCATCCACACGCAGCGAAAAAGAAGAGAGGAAGAGAGAGAGAGAGAGAGCGTGCTTGTTATAAGTATGTCAATTCAAATAGGACGCCACAAACAAGTAACGAAAAAGTGAACCTTTGGGGATACCGCCTTGGAACGGTCAGTGGCAAAACAAATTGCCACTGGGGGTTTAAACTAGGTTCTTGAGTGCACTAACCTTACACTTGCCTCAACCGGTTCTCGTATCGCAAAACAACTACAAGTTGTCTTGGTGAGATAACTCCAACCCACCCATCGGCTCAACAATGTTGCATGCAATTTAAGCAGACAAACATATAAAACATAAGAAGCTAATAGCATTGCAAAGCTAAAGGGTGGGTACTCAATGATCTTACCGCCAAGAACACCATGACAGGGATAAAAGAAACAGATCGAGCTTCTATGTTCTTTTAAGAAAAGATTTCCCCATAAACTTTATTTAACTCTTAAACCCCTGCCACTGTCGTGCAACCAAAAAGGTAAGCATAATGATGAACTGTAGATGGGTAAATCACCAGGTCTGCAGAGCGCTGTAAAATATCATGTTGGTAACCTTTCTTTTTAAATTTGCAGATGGTTTTTACGAATAACCGGGAAAAATTAACATTACCTTTTATCTTCTTAAGTTTATAGATTAAATCTCCATAAAAACTGGCTGTGAAATACCTTGTTGCTATAGTGATTTTAAACTGCACCTGTATTTATGACTTAGATCTGGGTATCGGCGATAAAACTTGCAAAAGGTTTATCCTTAATTTGTAAATTTCTAATAATGTATTCTAATAAACTTTCTCTGCTTGATTTAATAACATGCATATATACACAAAAAAGCCTTATAACAAACACAACAGGTTAATTTATGAATTTATTACTAAATTCAGAATCAATAGCAAGATTTTTTTTCAACAAATATAACAAAAACATTCTTAAAATAAAATAATATTTTAAAGTTTGAGTAATACAAGAGGGTCCATAGGACCCTGGGTTGCTCACTGTTGACTGCTCAATGCTTGCAAGAGTTTTGTGCAAGTTTGGTAAAATCAAGACAAAAAATAAAGCTGCTATTGTAGAGAGAATGTCAAAATAGTTTACTTTGGATCTTTCAAGGGCCATAACTCTGGAAACCATTATAAAATCTAGCTGGTTCAAGAAAGGAACTGAGATCTTACAGTAACTCAAGTATTGTACAAGTCTGATTAAATTCAAACAAGAGCTGTCACTTGAAATTGACATATGCCCCAGAAATGCAGCTTTGAAATCGAATTGGTATACATATGTAGTAAAAAAATGCCTGTGGAAGTTAAATAGTAAAGAGTAAGGGCCCATAACCCTTGCAACAAGAGGGTCCATAGAACCCTGGGTCACTCACCTGTCAACAACTGCTCAATGGTTGTAAGAGTTGTTTGCATGTTTGGTAAAATCAAGTGAAAAAATAAAGCTGCTATTGTGGAGAAAAAGTTAAAATAGCTTACTTTGGCTCTTTTAAGTGCCATAACTCTGGAATTCATTATGGAATGTAGCTGGTTCAAAAAAGGAACCAAAGTTTTATAGTAACTCAAATATTGTACAAGATTAATTAAATTCAAATAAAAAATGAAGCTGATATTGAGCAGACAACGTCTAAATAGTAAATTTCTGCACTTTCATGGGCCATAACTCTGGAACCCGTAATGCAATATTGCAATTTCCAGAAAAGGAACCAAGATCTTATGGTAACGAAAGTGAAGATCAGACCAAAATTAAGACCACTAGTGTGCAGACAAGCTTTAATTATAACTTGAATTAGTCGCCTAGTGTTCAAGGTCACATCACCTAGTCTATAACTTGACTTAGATATCATTGAGATAAACATCCCGATCAAGCTTGAAAAAGAGGACCAAAATTGAAATCTCTAGAGTGCTGACAAGCTTTTTTTATAATTTGACCTAGTGACCTAGTTTTTAAGGTCACGTGACCCAGTTACGAACATGATATTATTATGATAAACATTCTTACCAAGTTTGAAGAGGATCCCACCAAAATTAAGACTGTTAGAGTACAGAGAAGCTTTTTCTATAATTTGACCTTGTGACCTAGTTTTTACTAAGTTTGAAGAAGATCTGACCAAAAATTAAGACCTCTAGAGTACGGACAAGCTTTTCTATAATTTGACCTAGTGACCTAGATTTCAATGTAACATGACCCAGTTTAGCATTTGACCTAGATATCATTGAGATTAACATTCTGACCAAGTTTAAAGAGGATGCCACCAAAATTAAGACCTTTCAAGTGCGAATAAGCTTTTTCTTTAATTTGACCTAGTGACCTTGTTTTCATGGTCACGTGGCCCAGTTACGAACATGACCTAGATATCACTATGTGTCAGGTGGGCTAATAATGAAAATTAATCTGTCAAATTTCAATTCTGCACATATTACTTTCTTCAGTCATTGGTAATAGCAATACAAATAACAGTTTAATTCTAGTATTGAGTGAAACATTCTCTGCTGTTTGGGAGCATGGATACATTGCACCGTTTCTTTCATCTGAGGTTCTTTTCCAAGGGCACTGATCTTGTTGGTGCACTAATCTTGTACAGATGTAATCTTTGTTTTAAGCCTTTAGTTACAGCTGCAAAAATATGAAAACATTTTAATTATTCTAAAGTTTGGTGTATGTAGATCAGAGCAAACTCAAGTTATTATGCAGAAACAGGAAATTTGTTTTTGGCATTTTGATATATGCTACCCATACACCTAGTTTGGTGTAAATAGGTCACATCCAACTCAAGTAATTATGTGAAAACTGAATTTCTATTCTAATCAACAGTGCATGAGATTTGAGTCTGGTCTCTAGTTTTAATTTTATGATCTTGGGCCCAGATGTTGCCTTATATGTATAATTCATTTCGATAAGGTAGAACATTTAAATCTGATTTGGAAGGCTCTCGTTTGACTCTTGAGCTCAAGCAATCTTCTTTGCAATTGATTTTGCTGTTGCCAAATCAAAAAGGAAGTACTGATTCGTCAAACAGAATATTGAGTATTGCTATAAGAATATTACAGTGAATGCATCACTTGATAATTATGAGATTGGAACTTCATGGTTTTTGATTCCCCATGCAAACATGTTAAAAGCTTGTCATGATCAAACAACAGAAAGATGACAAGTCAAAATACCATTAATCATTTTCTTTGCCATGGCCTTTCTCCAACATTCATGTCATTTCTTTTATGTTTTCCGTGGTTGGTTTGGAAATTCTCTTATTCTTGAAGTGTCCTATTGCAGCAGTCATCTACAATAACACAATCAAAATTAACTTCTCTATGTTAAATTGTATACTACCTAAAGTTTGCAAGTCAACAAGAATATTTTTTACAGTTTCTTTCTTTACCCCTGATTAATGACTAATTCAACAATTTAGAAAAATGTTTTAACAATTGTGCATTTGTAATGTGTTTACAAGGTAAATTATAATTTGAATGGGATATCTTTAATGTAAACATGAGCCAGTCGGAAACAACTGCATGCTCGACTATTCGAATAGTTTGACATAAAGCACATTTTCATTGGGCTTCATTTAAACTGTGGAGTGAGTCAATAGTTTATTACACCCCCAAACACACGCACATGAACAAAAACTTTTTTGATCTATGTTAAGAAATCAATTAATTATAATTAATTTATTCTTTAACTTAGTTTTGAGTGTTTACACAACCCAGCCCATACACGCCTGATCCCACACCTATCTATCCACTATCCCTGCCCAACTACAAAACTCCACTCCTCTTAACCACTCAACACCTAGTATAGTGTAGTTTAGTTTAGGTGTAATGAAGTGTAGTATAGTAAAGTATGTGTAGTGTAGTGTAGTGCAGTGGAGTGCAGTACATACAGTACAGTATAAAGTATAGTTTAGTTTACAGTATAGTGTTGCATAGTATAATAAAGTATAAAGTAAAATATAGTATAGTATATGGTATGGTATGTTATAGTTTAGTAGTATGGTATGGTATGGTTTGGTATGGTACAGCATGGTACTGTACCGTATTGTAAAAGGTATAGTATATATAGTATAGTGTATAGTGTAGTATATTGTGTAGTGTAGTGTAGTGTAGTGTAGTGTAGTGTAGTGTAGTGTAGTGTAGTGTAGTGTAGTACAGTACAGCACAGCACATTACAGTACAGTATATAGTATCATATGGTTAGGTATGGTATTGTATTGTATGGTATGGTATGGTATGGTATGGTATGGTATGGTATGGTATGGTGTATAGTGTAGTATAGTAGAGTGTGGTGTGGTGTGGTGTGGTATGTCATGGTATACACATTCTTACTATCAGGTCATCATTGGATTCTCCACTTTAAACTGCACATAGAGAGCTTCATTTCCCAATTCTACCATTTGTTTCAAGCTGAAAAAATAGCATAGATTAAATATTTTGCAGCAATAATAACAGTGTGTTATTTCTTGAAAATTTGACCTCAACAGATATACACACAAAACAATCAAAAAAAATAATCATAACTTCAAGACTGCCAAAATGTCAATATTAATGATATTCTAAAATAATCATTTATGTACTTTTATGCAATGAGGATTAATGGTAAAAAAATCATTATTTTACTTGTATAGTTCCAAAAAAAGGTGTAAGTCTATTTTTGCCCAAATCTTCAATCCTATGGATGACCAGTGTAGATCATGTTCAGCCTGCAGATTCATTCAGCCTCAACAGGATCTACACCATTCATTTTTTAGTCTGAAATAACCTTATTAATATAAATGCAAACAAGAAGATGTTACAATGAATAGAAAAACAAACAGAGTTGATCATGCTTAGAGAGCACAGGAAGTGCCTTTCAATCTAGATCTAAACTGTTCTTGCATTTATTAGAAGTTGTATCTATGGGTAAAATATGTTTCAATTATGTTTTGTCATTGACCACTAAATACAAATAAAATTATTCTTGTTTCTGATATACATATTTGTACTGGTGTTTAGTGAAGTAAATAGGGTTTTATGTTTATTACGGTAATGTTGTGCTAAGTGACTTGGCCGAAGAATACACAAGATTTCAATGTAAGAAGGATTATATAGGGAATAATGTTACTGTATTTCCATTCGAGATTTTCATATTTGCGATTTACAATTTCAATTAAAAAATTAAATAACAAATTAAAAAATTAATTTAATTTCAGAAATATTTAAAATCTGTACCTGTCAAATTTACTGAATATTTAAAGTATATTTTATAACCATTAAAATGAGGTGTCACTTGAAAGTTTATCATAGTTTGATGCAGAGATATGATAGGTTAAAGAATGCCACTGTTTGTCCCCGGCCGAGCAAATGTATGAAAATGCCAAAACTAAAATTCCAATATCCCTCTTATTTGTTACAATTTTTTCACCAAATAAAAAATATTATCAATCATTAAATAGTAAGATTCAGAAAATGACATCAATAAATAATTTTGACCCCAAAAATTTATTTATATATTTCTCTCTTTTTTTATATTAAATAATTATTACAAAATTGAGTTCATATGCAATATGAAGCTGATTTTGAAATAAATTATTTATTTATCATCAATAAATGACTATCTTAATTAAACAGATAAAAGAGATGGCTTAGTTAACAGTTTACCCTATTCTGATCAAGATATAAGGCCAAGAAAAGATCTGCTACTGTAGAAATTCTATGGTCCAATAACCTAGCATTCCACTGAACCACACCAGGTGATTGCATCATCAGTGATGATCTCTAATTTCTTATTCAAATACATTCATTGGAAGCTTAAAATGCCAAATCTAGGCATAAAATGAAGTTCATTGAAGAATTTCTTTATACCAACACTTACAGTCACATTATTCACCACTTTAAGTTGATCAGCAATGAGAGACAACAAGTCCCAACAGGCTTCAAGGTTCCACACACATAATGATCCATGAAATAAGGCTGTGAAGATTGCCAGTTCAAGCTTGAAGATATTATGCAGCAACCTCCTGATACTGGAAAGACTGCAGATGAGTTCTCTATGGTATCCTACCCAAAGCAATTGTGGATAGAAGAAGCTTCACCACTCCAGACTGTGAGGGCAGTTCTGGGACTGTTTGTATGCTGCAACCAAAGTCATCTCAAGCATCAGACCTTACATCAAAACAAGAAAACACATTAGTTATTGGCATGAAATGTGTAGACACTGAAAAGAACTGTGTTATTTTCAATCATGACCTCCCATAGCCACCATCCTGTATCTAAAACTGCATCAAGACCAAAGTGACTGTCACAGAACAGCATAAATCACTCCAACTCCCATTGAACAGTAGATATATCAGTCCCATGGAGTTTCTAAAATCATCAAATATCACAAAATTTAAAACATATGGCTTCAATTAAAGCACAAAATTGATTTGTTTCATGAACTGTTAAGATTAATGTGATCCTAAACAATAAAAATTGAATCTGAAGTATCAAATCTATGGCCTAGGACAATAACCTATGGAATAGTTAGCTTTGTGCATATGAGTCTCTTTAAAGTTTGACAGAATTTGTTTAAACTTGAATAAAGTAACTCAAATTCATACATAATTGTTTTTATTTATTAATAAACCCCAAATGATCAAACATTTACACTGAAAATGTGATAGTTTCCCAATATGCTTGTCAAAACTAAGACCTTTTATATGCAATCTGACCCATTTTACTGAAATAACATGGTCATTGACTGTCACTTTAAAGGTTGGCATGGTTATGGTCACTTTAAATGAAACAAAAAGTTATTTTGAGTGGCCATGACCATGCCAACCTGTAAAGAGGACCATGACTGTGCAAACCTTTCAAGATGACTATAATGGAACTAGTCGCGTTTTCACGGCAGACGACTGATACTATACTATTGAATGATATTAACATCGAAAAGACAGGCTGACTTCCGGTAAAAGCACTCATACTTACTAATCAACTTACCACGGGGTAGAAAACAAAGTGCAAATTGCATAAGATCCCCCCACACTTGCCCCGGTTTAAACAACTTGGTCTTTCTGTGTTGACAGAATGTGGCTCAAGACACAAATGGTCTATTACTATACATAGTAGCTCATGGCAAACATGGGATGACTTAAGGCTAAGGTTCAACACTGTAAACATACAAGATAGACCTACCTTAGTCTGTGTGAAAGCATTGTGTACCATCCATCAGGAAATCTCGCCTTGATTACAGTAATTTACACCATGGATCCTTCACTTTGGCAGCCCTACAACAAAGTATAGCAATTTTCATTCATTGGTGGTGGAGTTTTCATCCAAATTACTGGCAAATCTTTCTTGAAGAAAGATTTGCAAAATCCCTTAACTTTATCTATTCGATTCAAATTTAGGATAAAAAAACAACTTGACCCCTTGTTTACATTTAGACTGAAAATGAAAGTAAAAATAGTCTTTTTCAAGGTCTGAACTAAAATAATATATAATATAACAAAATAATATAATTATTATTAATCATATATATATAAATCAAAATTACCCCACTGTCTGATTGTATGACCTTTTATCTGTCACATGTCAAACTTTCATTAAAATATCTCCAAAAGTGATGAAGATATTGACATTGAGTTTGGGCACATCCCACCCACATTCACACTATATCAGGCCTAAGAACACAGTTTTTCCCTATATGTTTCATATAAGCATTGGTGAACAGAACATTTTTATAAACCGTAATGTTCTGAATAGAAAAATCTAACCTGAACTTTGAAATACTATCCAATGCGACATATTCTAGCGGCAAGAAATGGTACCTTGACCGGCTTCCTTGCGCAATAATTTCAAAAGTGTGTCAGCTGGTTTGACAGGTAAACAATTTCGGCAGTAAACGGGCAAGAATAACCCCTGTTCAAAGGCTGATTTACAAAATCTATCATTAAAATTCACTAAAAATTGACATTTACTGCCTGCTTCAGACCTACTCTGTACAAAAAAGCCATTTAATCAGTACTCTTCATTCAATTTTCAATCAGTATTCATCCTCAAAAAGAGGACTCTTTTACTGTGTAAGTACTTCCTTATTGTGGGTAACCAAAGGGCTAAAACTGTGTTCTCGTTCCACATTGATGACAACATACCTTTTAAAAGTATATATGTAACTCCATGGTCAATTCCTAGCATTTTTTACAATAGACTTTTCAAAGGGAGGTAACAAGTTGGAGAACTCACAGCTTTGGGGATTACACTCTCCTTAAAGGGAGGTAACTTGTTGGTAAATTCCGTATGTAATTTGACAGTTCTATGCCAATTCTTAATTAATCCTTATTGTGGTTAAACACATTTAAAGAAGATGCTTCATTTGAACATTGTTGAGAACATTATATGTATTAAATTCAGTTTTAATCTCTTTACAGAATAGAATGAAATTTACAGCCTTAAGCTTTAATTTTTTTGTATATACAAGTACTGGCAAATACAAAACCTTATTCCTAAATATGGTGTTGTTGTTGATTATGTGAGTGATGTATAGAACATAAGAAATTGAGAATAATTGATTTTCTCACTCTAACAGAGTAAGTAATACCCACTGCTTGTTCACTCTCATTCCTTGTTTGTGAAGTTTGTTGTCAGTACTTGTGTGAAAATACAGAGTTTCCTGAATTTTCCTTTTCCAATATGCTATAATGCATGTATTTTGCTACACTACAATTATCTCATTTAAAAACTAATTGGATATTTTTTTTAATCTGACTATAATTTATCTGAATAAAGATACATGTACATGTATAATGCAATTTAATTATACTTACTTTTGAGACCAACAGGTTTTCAGTACACTCTTGAAAAGTTGTCTCCCTGCATTAAGAAGCTTTCTGATCTCTCCATGTATACATTGTCTGTTACATCCCAGAAAGCCTGAAGAAGGATGAGTTGACCAAATAAGTTTTTCTTTTTTATCAGTCCCCTCTTGAACTTATCAGTTCCAAACAAAGCGCACAGACATGCTGCGGTGACAGTGCCAAAAGAAGCTCCTTGAAGAAGCTTGATACGAAGACTTCTGAAAAACAAAATATCTTAAGGCTTACATCATGAACATAGAATATAAAACATTAATAATTAGTATCTAGGAATCAAAACAAAAGCGTATCAAATGACTTTCTGATCAGGTTCTACACTGATTGCTTTTAGTCATCAGATTATTTATAACCAAGATCATTAGATTCCAGTGTAGATCCACAGGGCTTTTTTTCAATTGATTTTATAGCCGTTATTCAGTCATGTTCCCAATGGCAACATATACTTTTTTCCCAATTTGAGAAGAAAAATTCCCAATTGAAACAAACATTTCTGATGAAAAACAACAGCATCATCACTGCATCTTTTGCTCTTTAAGCCAGGAATTACTGACAATATTAAATATGGATGGCAATGACTAAAAAAACAGCAGATAACAGTAACACTTCTTATTCCCCAATGATGCTAAAAAAATTACTAATTTCTGGCAAAACGACGCTTAATTTCCCAATTCCAGGGGTATGGGTCATATTCCCAAAATGGTGAAAAAAGCCCTGATCCAGATTAGACAGCATGCATGTACTGGATGATCTGGACCTACAGTACACTGGTCACAGTTGCACACATGTTAAAAATAAAATGTATGCAATTTGCATATAATTATGTACTCAAGGGTTGAGTTTTAAGTTTAAGTCATTTAAAAGGGGTATAACTCTAAAACAGAACTTATTAAATACAGATGACATATTGTATAATATATATAAAAATACCTTCCATGTTACAAGAATCATTCAGTTTTTGGTTAAACTAAAATATTTGAAAGGACGATGGCCTTTCACTTTAAAATTTGGAAGAATCTCTGGCCTTTAAAATTTGAAAATTATGCATGATAATTGCTTTATTTGGGAAAACAAAACTCATTGAAGATGGGTGCTAATGTTAGTTTATAAATTTCAATTTTGAGTATTTAAGAGTTGTTTACTTTAATTTTTAAAGCATTTTATTTTTCAGATTTCAATTTCAAACTCCTCAAAGGAATTAGATCTATTTTTGGACATCTTACCTTGTATTTGGGAATACATGTATTATCTGCCACATTTTGGAAAAAACACTATATTTTTGGATTGGGAAGTGGTCATATACAGGCCTCTGTTATATGAGAATGAAAAAACCTGGTGACATAACTACAAAAAATTAATAAGAAGTTACTGTTCTTGTTTTCAGAACAAAGTCTTTGTTCATGCAAATATTCATGTATTTAGCCTGTAGGACAAGCATTTAGCAACAGTCAGGTACATATGGAAGTAATCTGAAAAGGGAATAACTAAATTAAGATGACATGTGTTCAGGAAACACAATCATAATGATATTCCCCCAGTAGCATAGTTTGTCATGAAACAAATTTAAAATACCAGCACAGTGTTAAAACAGTTTAACTCTGGTTAATTATAGGTGAACGGGTATTTTTTTCAAACTGGGATATTTTGTGTTCTAAGTGATTGTAGTTGTATCTCATGCTGTAGATCATCTGTTTATTTCCTGAAATTGCCCACTTTTGGATCTAGAGACCTGTAAGCCTATATATAGGCCTATATAGTTCTATAGGCATTATAGGGCCAGCAAATGACCCCTAAACAAGTGTCTGTGGTAAAAGTAAGTTAATCAAATAATATTTATTAACCCATTTAATTCGTCCAGAAAAGGGATTGGATTTAGACTTCTAGTCTAGTGTACTACAATAGATCTATTTGCTAGGTCTCCTTAGATCGAAATGGAAATTGGATTTAGTAGATGTATCTTACCCTATACGTCAGTAGCTCTAGCTAATGAAAATTTTATTATCTTCACCATCACAGGTCATTGCAGTTTTTTTTCGTTGAACCATTTCTATTTGTAAATAAAGAAAAACTTACCATAAAATTGATGTCAATATCCACCAACGCACATGTATTCAGTCTACACTGACTTAAATGAACTGGATTTTACCGGAACTCATTGACACGGAATAGATGACGTCAGAATGCCGCGCGTGAATTCCATGAATGAAATCTAAACTTCACGGGACAGAAAGCGACAAATATATTTCGGGTACAATTAATTTTTAAACCATTTCTTCATAAAATACGTAAAATTGTCGGACAAGATGATTAAAATAATAATAATAATAACAGTAGATCTATAAACAGTATAAATTCATAAAAGCAGCATGGGATTAAAAACATCGAAATACAGCGTTCGGACCCTGTACAAATCTTAAAGGTGCCTTGTCACTTAACAGGACGAGAATATTAAGTGCTTTCAAATATCAAAATTTATTACTTAAACTTAAGAACACATGCAAACAAAGTAATTTTGATGTTATGATTCTTTAACAGTCAAATTACTTTGCCGAAGTTGTTATATAGTGTTACAAACACAGTAAAATTTACTGACAACATGTCCTGAAATTAACTGATAAGTCCAAAATTTCGGCGAAATTCGCCCCTGTTCAGACATTTATAGACATTACTCAGTATTACAATTATTATTAGTAACATCTGAGAAATTGAAGTATAACACCCCAAAATGTGAATAAGCAGCTTTAACACTTTAATTTTTAGACAAAAAATAAAATGTTCCTGTTGCCACTTACCACCAGAGAAATAAGAGGCACATTCGCATTTTCATAGACCAAATGAAATATTTTTTTACAAAAGTTTGTCTTATTTTTACGTGAGCAACTTCACAGGGGAGGGCGGGGGGGGGGGGGCGGGGGGGGGGGGGGAAGGTCGCGTACAACCATCAACGCTGGTGTAGCGAGAAAATTGTTTTGCAGATAAATACATTAATATGCTGCCGACGAAGATCTGTTTCTGTTATAATATCATTGATTACCACTCTATCTATAAGTGTTGTCTTGCACAACCTTCACACCAGTAGCGCAACCGCTACCGTAAAAGTTTGGCCAGTATTTTCCTTAAAACAGAAAACAGATTTAAACCAGTCACAGGGGATAAACAATGGAACGAATACTTTATTTCTGCAGTGATATAGGACGAAAAATCAACTAAAACTGCAGGAAAATCGAAGAAAAACAACAACTTCACTTGACATTGAATTTCGCTCATTTCAGAGGCAGAATATGATCGTCAAAACTAAACATTGTACTGGTATATTGTTCTCATATTATATCAGAATACAGATAAATCAAACACGCATCGAACCACGTTCCCCGTTTTTTGTTCAAGAATTGCTTGATATTTCAATAAAAAACGAGTCAAAGCTGACCACCTACCTTTCCGGGTCAAAATAAACATCGACAGTACCGTCACCGCACTTTTTCAGAAAACATTTTCTAGAATGTTCTACGAGAGTTCAGCGCGCGTTTTCTTCTATAAATCAGCAGAAGATGCATGACTCTTACAAGGAATGATTTCTTTTGCCAAATATTAACTCCCCCGGTTGACTTTAAAGGACTAAGGAATAGTGAAACACCAGGCT